>WBMZ01002204.1:0-25516 GCA_013400975.1 Atrichornis clamosus | reverse complement strand
GGCCCGCGGGGGAGGCGGCGCTGGCGGGTGGCAGCCGGGTCGGGGTCAGGCGGTCGCTCCGCCCGGCGCTCACCCGCTGTCCGTGCCGCCCCGGCGCCAGGTGCAGGCGCAGCGGGGTTCGGCGCCGACCCTGTGTCTCTCCCTGCCCGGCGCCATGGCCATGAGGGAGCTGGTGGAACCGGAGTGCGGGGGCTCCAACCCCCTGATGAAGCTGGCGGGGCACTTCACCCAGGACAAAGCCCTGCGGCAGGAAGGACTGCAGGGCCCGCTGGCCTGGCCCCCCGGGGCGCCCGAAGCCGCTGCCGTGAGTGTTGCTCCGCTCGCTGGGCTGGGGCTGGGTCCTGCGTCGGTCAGCTCGGGTTGAGGGTGAGCAGCGCAGGGGCACTGCCGGTGCAGTTGGTGTCGTGCTGCAGTTTTCTGCGGAAAGAGGCCATGGGGTCACTCGGCGCAGGAATGGGATGAAGACATGTTTGTGGGCACTCAGGGGGTGCTGGTGTCAGTGAAGAGCTGTATGCCTTGCTGTCACAGGCCCAGAGCCACAGTGATGGGAGGGGGGTCGGACAGGATCCCTCAAAGTGTTCCTGCTCCTTAAGCTTTAGCAGGCAGCTAATGCAAGAAAATGTTGACAGCCTAAGCTCAAGGAAGAGGAAGATATAATCTAATTGGGTCATGCTGTGTGCGTGGAAAGGGGTACGGCATCACAGCTGTTGATAAAATTGCCCACTATTCCCTGCAGGCATCCAAACCATTGGGAGTAGCCACTGAAGATGAGGTAAGAACAGATTGATTCATCTCCTTATAGCTTTTGATTAAACTTTTAAAAACTTTCCTCATCAACACTGTTTGTTATTTTACCCCTTCCCGATGCTAATATTTCCTTCTGACAAGCCCATTTCTTTCTCTCACACTTCATGGCTCTGCCTGTTCATTTTCCACGCAGTGTTTGTAATCCATCTGTGTCTTTGGCAGCTGGTTGGAGAATTTCTGCAAGCTCAGAGTGCCCCTTTACTGTCCCGTGCACCCCAGACCTTTAAGATGGATGACCTGTTGGCTGAGATGCAAGAGATTGAGCAGTCAAGCTTCCGACAGGCCCCTCAGCGAGGTGAGGGGAGCTGAAGTAGGTGGAGAGCTGGAAAAGATCTCGATGCTATGGTTGAACTCCTGTCAGGGTGGTTCCTATCTATCCAGCACTTCTGAGATTGCATGTGAAATATTGTTTCCAGATTTGGGCTTCCCAGGACACTGATCTACGGGGAACAAGTTCAGTGGAGATTGATAAAATATTCAGGGACAGGAATACATGTTGTAAGAGGAAAGGCTGAGGGAACTGGACATGTCTAGCGTGGGGAAGAGAAGTCTAAGGGCCAGGGGGGTATATTATTGCTATCTCCAGCAGCCATGGTCAGGATCTTCACAGCAATAGACAGGTGAAGGACAAGGGGCAATGGATACAACTTGTGGAAAGGGGAACTGACTAGATATATGGAAGCAGTTCTTCCCTTGGAGGAGGCATTTCAGTACTGGAACAGGTGCCTAGAGAGGCTGGGGAATTGTCAGTCCTGGGCAAGTTCAGAAGTTACCTGATGAATGCCCTGAGCAACCTAATCTCTAGCTTTAATGTTAATCTGCTGTGAGAACACTAGCAACCTTCAGACTCCTTCCAAGTGAAATATTTCTGTGATTTTATTGTAACAAAGAGAAAGATCAGAGGTGATTAGGGCTAGCCTGAAACACACAAATGATGCCTTTGAGTGCTCCAATCCTCACTTCTGTTTTTTTTTTTTCTTCACATAGCTCCAGGTGTGGCAGCCCTGGCCCTCTCTGAAAACTGGACCCAGGAATTCTTGGCTGCATCAGATAGTGCTGGTGATGTCTCTTCAGATTACAATGAGGCTGACTGGTCACAGGAGTTCATTGCTGAAGTGACAGGTAAAGTGTCCCTTTTGGAATTACTGTCAAGATGATGTCCAGTCACGTGCCTGTGTATAGTGAAGAGCTACTGAATGTGAAATTGAAGTATTGCTTTGGACCCAGCAGTCAGTGTTTCCTCTGGCAGCTTTAATGGGGTGGAGGGTAGGAAGCTGCTATGTGATGGTGTTATGGTTAAGCCAAATTGTGAACAGTGTGGTGTGGAAGCTCTTATTTAGGTGTAAGGGTCCTTTGTTTTTAGCTTAGGTTTCTTGGAGAACTTAGGAGGAGCACGCTGTTTAAACTGCTTTTATAAAAATTGTGATTTAACTGATGTGAGTTGGAGATGGCCTGGTGTTGCTTCTTGCTTACATGTTTTCTAATTCCCTCTCTTAAAGGCTAAATTTGCCTTTGCTACAAAGGTAAATACTGTTTAGTGTGCTTTGGTCAAATATTTTGTGTCAGTTGCGTGGAGGTAGAGGGATGTTACACCCTGGAAATGTGCAAAGTGAATGTTTCTGGCCCAAAGGTTAAGCTTTCTATATCAAGCAAGCCAGTCCTTTATTTGAAACACCATCCTGTATTGTGTGTAGAACTGGGTCTGGAATAGAGTCCTGTTACAATCCATGTTCTTATCTGGAAATTCTGGAAAAGATTTAAATAGGTGCTATTTTCTTCTCCAGGAGTGGTGACTGTAGAAAGATGGGTAGTCCCATTCTTTGACCTTCACTCATTATATTTCTGAGAGTATAAATTAGAATTTATAAAGGTCTTTGAGAAAGTTCTGATGAAAACCTAGTGCTTTGTAGGCTGCGCTTTTGACAGAGTCTTGTAATGCATTGCTAATTTTCTTGACCTACATAGTATCCCACAGGGAGCAGATGAATGAGTTGTGGTATTAAAGTAGAAAATCATGAGTTTATTGTCACCCCAGTGGCATCTTTATTAATACACAGTCTGAACCTAAGGCTTGATTTTTAAATCAGAATAAACAAAGGTAGAAGAAGCAAGCGTAAACAAAGGTGTGGTGGTCTGCCTGTCTTACTTTTATCTCCGTTCTTCCTGATGTCCTGTGCAGATCCGCTGTCTGTGTCTCCTGCCAAGTGGGCAGAAGAATACCTAGAGCAGTCAGAGGAGAAACTGTGGCTGGGGGAGTCGGAAGATCAGTCTTTGGCAGATAAATGGTGAGTCTGACTTTCCAAGACCAGCTGTTGCTGCTGGGCTCTTGGGTGTGTGAAGTTTGGATAGGTTGTAGAAGTCTGCTATGGCCTGAATGCTTTTGAGTCATTTAACCTAGACTGATGTTCTCAGGCCTTTGTTTTCAGAGAAAGGAGGAAACAATGCTTGGAAACGGAAGTTTTTAAGAGACTGTAGCTTTCTGTTCTCTAGATCCAGGAAGATACTTTGATCATGTAGGCTAACCTAGTCTCGTGCCTAATGCAAAACTCTTTAAAGTAATTTCCGGAATGAGTTAAGGAACTCCTTTTCTGCAACAGGTGCTTTTTTATATTTAGAGATTTCAAGTACCAGACTCTACTAGTTGTAAATTTTCAGCATGTAATTCTCCCTATCTGACAAACCATTTCCAGCCTTTCCTTGACATATTTCTAGGTTCAGCCTACTACTTACTATTTTAATGTGTTTTTTGTGGTAAAGAATGGTCTATGGATCATCTCTGTAAGTACCTGTTGAGTACAGTCCAGTTTTTCAATTAAAGAAGCAAAATATATCCAAGCAATTTGGGCTTCTTAGGTCTTTTCCTAAAAGAGATTTTTTCACATTTGGATTCTCCGTCCTACTGGCTCTTGCCTTCTCTGATATCTTTCTGCAAATGATGGACATTCCCGAGTTATTGCTGCCAGTTCCAAAGACTTCCCTAAGACTGAATATGGTGGTAACACCTAGAACTGGTCCTGTCCTGCTGTAAGCCAGACAACACGTTGAGTTGTGTGCTTGCCGTGAGCCTTCAATCCTCTGTGGAGCTGATGCTTTTCCAAGACTCTGTTTTCCTCTTCAGTGGACATGACCTACTTTCTTTGTTCCTGGATATATGACCTTGTTTCTGGTAGTGCTAAAACTTGCAATGTCTGATGACATGTGAGCTTGCCAAGGAATCCAGACTACTCTGCAGAACTGTGCTGACTCTGTAATTGTTTAATTCTGCTGCTGTTTGTGTCAGTCACTTGCACGGTTAACTTAGTAGTAATTTTAAATTTTTGCAGATGGATAATGGTACTGAATCCCTTAGGAGAACCCCAGAATCTTTGAGGAGGGGTTGTATCCCTTGTTGTCTGGTCCATTGTGTAGACTGTTGTTAGTGAAAGAGTTTGCTGTTGCCTGGTATCAGACTATCTCTTTCCCTTTTACTGCCTCGGAACACAGGTATGAGGAATATCAACCTGAGGATGATCTTAAGAGAACTGTTACTGATTTCCTCTCTAAAGTGGATGATCCAAAACTCAAGAATACTGAGGTGAGAAACCTGACTGGGGCTGGAGATTAATTATTACTATGAATTAGTAATTATGTAATTAGTAATAATTATATTATTGTGAATAAGGGGTGTGGGGAATTGAGAAGGGTAAAGACAGTGAAGGAATAAAGCCTCGTCTTGTCCCATGTTTCCATTTCTTCCTTGATTGCTGGAAGTTGCACCCTGCAATCCACTTTAGATATTATCCATCTCTGCCCTGTGACTCTTGTGAAGTCCGGTCCTCCCCACCTTTCTGGGTCTTTTGTGCTCCCCCTGCAGAGAGAAGCCCTCTTAGTGAAGGAGGGGGGCATGGGCAGAGGGCTTGTTGGCACAGCATCTGCCCAGCTCCACCCTTGTTTCGTTTCTCTGCCGCAGTTCCTAAAGTTTGTCCGCCAGATCGGAGATGGGAGGGTATCGATCGAAGCTAATCAGGTGACCCACAGAGACCAGGATCAGGCAGAGCAATGGGCAGCTGAGTTTATACAGCAGCAGGTAGGAGCCCCAGGCCTACATGCTCTGAAGGAAGAAAGCATTTTGCCACAGTGCACAGTCTGGGAGCAAAGGAAAATGGCAAGTCCAACTCTCAGCAATGCTGAGGGAGACAAGGGAGGGGCTGTTGGGCTCTTAGCAGAGTCTAGCCAGAAGCTGGGAATGTATTTGGACAGTTTGAGTTTTCTCGTCTTCCACAGCGTCTGGGAGGAAGAGGAGATTCAGATGAATTCGTTTCTACTTCATAGGCCATCACTTCTTACTGATGGGGAGGAAGGGTCATCACAGACCCTCCTGCTGTTTTGGGATGTGCCCTGAGGTTGCCAAATTCTAAAAAGAAAGGTGTGTTTCTGTTTCCAAACTCCCAGGGGGCATCCGATGCCTGGGTGGATCAATTTGCGCGATCTGGGAACATGTCAACTCTTGATACGGAATTTGAGCAGGCAAAGGCTGCTGTGGAGGTAAAGCTGACTGAGGAGGGCTGGGGTGCCAATTGAGAGCCCATGGTAGGGTTACCTCTCTCCTTTGCATGCTCTGAGGAGGGCTGGAAGCATTCAAGAGGGAGTTCTCTGGCATGTCTGTAGACCTGAGTTTATGGTTGAGGTACTCCAGTCACACTGTGTTCTCCCTTCAGTCAGATGTGGACTTCTGGGACAAACTCCAGGCAGAATGTGAGGAGATGGCCAAGAGAGATGCGGAGGCTCACCCTTGGCTCTCTGAATATGAAGACCTGAACTCCTCATCATATGACAAGGTACTGGAGAACAGGGTCTCTCAGCCCTAGCACTGTGATGGGCTGCCCTGGGGAGACTGGCAGTGTGTCTGCCTCAGTGAGTTCCACAGAGCCTAAAAACTGCTGGGATTCCTTCACACACTGATGTTTTGCTGTTACTTACACCCTCATCCCAGATCAGCCGGGAGTTCAGTACTGTTTTCACTTGGGCTTGTCTGCAGATGCTGTCTGGTTTTTGTCCAGCGCCAAATACCAGTGAATTCAGGGGTTCTTTGCAATGAGTGCAAGTGTTGTGTCCCATGGCCCCATCCCTGCCCCTCTCCCCACGCTCCCTTCCAAGCTAGTAAAATCCATACCAAATGTTTGTCTGTTTAGCAGCTTATTCCAGGTCTGGTTTAGGGAACTTTTCAGCACAGAGCAGGCAGGAAGAACCACCATTGTTCTCTGATCACTACAAATTAGCAGTGAGGACAAGGTGCTGTCTGGTCTGCAGTTGCAATGTTCCTGATGCAGCAAGACTAGACTGTGCTGTGCTGTAGAGAGTGCTCTTCTCCCTAAGCCTGTCTCCTAGCATCAGCCCTCTCTGTCTGTCTGTCTTCCCTGCTAGGGTTACCAGTTCGAGGAAGATAATCCCATGAGGGATCACCCAGATGCATTTGAAGAGGGGCGGAAGCGCTTAGAGGAAGGCGACCTCCCCAATGCTGTCCTGCTCTTTGAGGCTGCAGTGCAACAGAAGCCAGATCATATGGAGGTGAGTGACAGCAGAGATAACGGGCCAAGGTGTCAGGGTCGGTGTAGAAAACTCACTTCAGTGTTAGGACCTGTGCAGGGTGTGTGGAAACACCTCCTTTTTTTGTGGCTCTGAGGTTGTAGCTGATGTGTGTGAATTGTCAGGCGTGCCTGTGAGTCAGGAGGTTTATGATTTAAAGTCAGTTACAGGAAGCAGAAAGTTGTCTGGCCCAGAGCTGTCTAAAATCTTTGGAGCACATGAGACTGCATGGAGCCAAGACAAGGAGTTCTCATCCGGCATTGCTTCTGTGAAAGTCTTTATTGGCATTGTAAGTTTGGAGAAGCTTATGGCAGATAACTGCTTTCAATATCTGTATTAAATTCTAATTCTGAGACGCTCATTACACCAGGGATTCTGACTAAGTCTTTCATTTAGGTGCTAGGAGAAGTTGTAACCCAGAATGATTGAGAGAGATGGTTTGGGTGTTTTCACAGTATTGAGTTGAAGTTGTGGGCCAAAGAATGATTTTTACAGTGAAGACAGAGTTCCAGCTCCTCGTTAAGTGACTATTTTTTTCCATAAATCACTTCAGCTTCTGCAGGATGAATTGAGAAATGGAATAGTCTGTGTGCCTTTTTGCACGGGTAGAGGACATGGATATTCTCAGGTAGAGGAATGCAAATACACCCATGTTGTCTGTTTCTGGAGTGCCTGCCTCAAGGATCCGCTGCTGAATTTTCAGTGTGTCTTGTTCAAGCCCTGCTAATTATATATGATTGGACATACATAATTAGATTATCCTGAGACTTAAGTGAGAGTGACATCTTGGAACAGAGGTTCTTGGCTTCTGGGAATAGGCATCTAACTTTCTAGGGTACTGGTAATAGGTGATAAGCAGAAGGTTTGAAGATACGCTTTAGCTTTAGAGTGGTCAAAAGGTGTTAATGTTCTTTTAGAACTGTTGCTTTCGTCTCGTAGGCAGTGTGAGCTGCAGGCTGAGCGTGATGGAGAGGTAGTTGAAACCTTAAGGGAAGAAATCTTGGGCCAGTTCTGGCTGGCTGTATTGAAAACATTCTGAATTCTTCTACTGTGACTGCAAAAAGCACAGGAGAAGTCGAGACTTCACAAATGGTACAGTGATCAAATAGACATGAAGAACTGCTGTGAAGGAAATGTCATGTTTGCTTTGGTGCGAGTCACAACTTTACCTTGAATCTCATCAGCTCTTCTGCTGGCAGAACACTGCAGTTACCACTGGTCAGCTCTTGTTGAGTTGCAGCTAGCTATGTATGGTGAGGCATGAGAGATTCAATGCAGCAGATTGCCTTCTGCTGGTGGTGGCTGGGTTTGTGTCTTTGCTAATGAAACAATTTCCTTCCTTGAGGCATTTTCTGACTTGCATTCAAAAAGCAGGTACTTCATGCTGACAATCCTACCACCTATCTAGCCTATTTTGGAGCCAGGGGTGTGGTTATCAACATAAAGTGAACAGTTACTTTGGATTTAGTTAAAGATTCCCTATGTCAGCTGCCTGGAGATGGAAGTCATGTTCATGTACTGGTGTCATGATGATTGGAAATTCAGTAAAATAACAGTCCTTCTACTTTCAGGTCTGACAGTCAACTCTCCAAGGTTACTACTTGCTAGTGGACCACTGCACAAGTACATTCAGCTGCCTGCCTCGGGGGTCTCATTATTAGCACTGCTGCTATGCCATTTTGTTCTTGGGAAATAGGAGATCTGCATTTTCCTCCTTCCTCTGCAGTTTGACCACAGTTAGAAGTTAAAAGTGGAGATTCTGTGATTTAAAGGTGTAAAACTGCCAACAGTTGCTTTATGATAGATTTCCAGGTAGACATTCACTTCTGTTCACTATAACAATGCCAATTTTATTGTCCTTGAGGACCTATGTGCCATGACATCTGTGTATCTTTTGAGAGGAACTTATGCCTGTGACTAATGTATATACTTTGGTATATTTGGTCTCACTCTAAAACTGTGTGGGATAATACACTGGGTTTAATCTCTGTGTTTGTGGTTTATTGGCTGATTTTTTTTTCTCTGTAAGTCTGACTTTGTAAATCTGTGTCTTCCCCAGGCCTGGCAATATCTGGGAACCACCCAAGCAGAGAATGAACAGGAGCTTTTGGCAATCAGTGCCCTCAGACAGTGAGTGTTGCAGCAGAGCTGCTGAGCGTGGCTCCCTGTGTAGTGCACAGTACCACAAGGACCATGTGGCTGTCGCAGGGTGCTCTGTCTTGATTGTGTTACCTCCTGTGCGTGGGTGTCTCCTACACTGATTTAATACTGTATTCACTTCTCTTTCTTTGGCCTGCAGGTGCCTGGAGCTGCAGCCTGGGAACCTCACAGCACTTATGGCTCTGGCAGTCAGCTTCACCAACGAGTCCCTGCAGAAGCAGGCATGTGAGACCCTGCGGGACTGGCTGCGCCATAAACCGGACTACGCCCACCTGCTGGACAAGGAACCAGAGGAGAGTGTCTCGGGGTCAAACCTGGGGCCTTCCAAGCGTGTCCTAGGCTCCCTGCTGTCTGAGTGAGTTGTGGTTACACATTTCAGCCTTCAGCTGAAAGGCTTCTTGGAGGGCTCAGACTGGTCCAGGCAGGAGCAGAGTGAGCAGCCCAAGGCCAGCTCTCTCCACAGTACACCAATATCCTGTTCTGTGCTTTTACAGCTCGCTGTTCATGGAGGTGAAGGAGCTGTTCTTGGCAGCTGTGCGCAGCAACCCCTCAGCTGTGGATCCTGATGTCCAGTGTGGCCTGGGTGTCCTTTTCAACCTCAGTGGCGAGTACGAGAAGGCTGTGGATTGCTTCAGTGCTGCGCTCAGTGTGCGCCCCAATGTAAGAAAGGGGCAGACTGTGGCTGCTGGAGGTACCTGGAGGTTTATAGGGAAGGTTTGGGTAGGGGTGCCCTGTCTATGAGGGGTACATATTTGGAGTGGAGGAATAACACAGACACATGGAATAGGAAGTGTTGGCTTGGAGCTTAGAGAGATCCAGTTCATCTCAGCCCTTCCTCTCTGCCCCTTCCTCCAGGACCACCTTCTGTGGAACAAGCTCGGTGCCACCCTGGCCAACGGGAATCGGAGTGAGGAAGCTGTGGCCGCGTATCGTCGGGCCCTGGAGCTCCAGCCAGGATATATCCGCTCTCGCTACAACCTGGGCATCAGTTGCATCAACCTAGGTGCCCACCGGTGAGCACGGGATGGGCAGATCTGCTGTGGCCCCTGAGTCTGTGTGTGGTTGTGGGAGAGAGACTGCCACAGGTTACAAGTGCAGGGTCACACTGCCTGCAGCCTTTTCTTGGCATAGGAGAGCAGAGCGAGTGTGTGGACTCTGCCTGGAAATCCAAGCATCCATTACAGGTGGAGCAGAGGCCATCTAGACTTCTGATTCTTTTAGAGGGAAGAGGGAGACCTCCAGTTCTAGAGCGGGGCAGGAGCTGGTGAAGAGGAGGAAACCATTGTGGAGGGGAAATATTTTAGAAGCAAATGGGGAGTATGAGATGTACCATCTTTTCTGCTAAGCCATGTGTATATTCTCCTGTTGACAGTGAGGCTGTGGAGCACTTCTTAGAGGCTTTGCACATGCAGCAGAAGAGCCGAGGTCCGCGGGGGCAACAAGGAGCCATGTCTGACAACATCTGGAGCACGCTCCGCATGGCCCTCTCCATGCTGGGGCAGAGTGACCTCTATGGGGCAGCCGATGCCCGTGACCTGCCCACACTGCTTCAGGCATTTGGCCTCCAGCAGTGACTCTGGGATGGGCTCCCCTGTGAGTGCAGCATTGGCCTAGACCAGCAATGAGTGACCTTTTTTAGGGAGAAAATGTTCACAAGGGTTCACACACATCTTTGCCCTGGTAGGGCAGATCATTGGCAACCGTTTATTTTGAAATACCCCCCTGGTGAAGTGTGCAACTTCCCCCACCTGTCTGTTGTGGCCTGACATCTCTGAATGGTTCACGTTATCACTTCTGTGACGACTGACACTGCTGGTACACAGATGATCAAAGTGGGGAAGGCAGCAGCATCCTGCCCTCTTGCCAGACTGCACTTGCAGTAGTGCCCACCTTGGCTATGAGAGCCATTCTTCAGACTGCCTGCAGGGTGTGTCTCGAGTTCAGGCTGCTTTCGAGGGGTGGGATTGCTGTTTCACCCAAAAGGGTGAAAAATTCTGAGTTTTGAGCATGCTTCCCCATGTATGTGCTTGCATGTGTGTATATGTGGGTTGCTAGGGAAAACTGGGGCAGTAGTCCCCTTTCTGGCCACTGGTAACTTCATGGTACAGCCAGATGCTACTTTCTCGGTGTCTGTTAATGAACCTTTAAGACAAGGGTATTGTACTTACGCTACGGACTTGGGTGGAGGCCCTTACCCTGTCAGGGTAAGAGGAGATCCCAGAGTTCAGGCTTGAGAGAATGTGATAGGAAGAAAAGTCTAAAATAAGCTCTCCCAAAATATGGTGGGGAAAGGGGTCGAGTCTTAATTTTCTCTTGCTCATCTGTCATTGTTTTCCTTTGTGCAAAAGTCCCCATCTTGTGTGTAACTGAATCTTGTTAATTATAAATATCTGTATATGATTCTATTGGGGAAAATGTTTTTTAATTGTAAAGTATTTTGTATAATAAAGGTATAAGCCCACTGCTTTTCAAAAGATAGATTAGAATCTCTGTTTCTGTCTCCCCTTTTGACCCAGGCTTTGCTTTATTGATAGCTCATATGTAGATGAAGCTTAAAGGACCTCATTTTGCTGTAGCCCCAGGCTTCAGTTCAGTGAACCAACAGAAGAGCTTCCCTGTGCCAAGAGCTCTCTTTTTCCTTGCTTTGGTTTAGAGGTCAGTGACGCACTTTTTTTTTCATCTTCTGGCCCTTTGCAGTGAGGGATTTTATCACCTCTTTAAGGAAGTTGACTGCTGCAGTAGTCGAGACTGGGGGCTTAAGCAGGGAACACTGCCCCCTCCTCTTCCATCGGGCACCCGTTTCGTCATACCTCTGCCTCACAGGCTTGTTTTTCTCTCACTGCTGGAGCGGAAAGTGTGTGCAGAGAACAGTTTTTGCTGTATGTTTTCTGAGCTTTATTTTCCCCTGTGTCTCGCATCCAGCCCTGTGGCAGTGAGACCTGCATGCATAGCTCTGAGATTGCTGTAATGCATGCAAAACAATTGCTGTTTTGCTGTCTAAAAGGGAGGGAACACTGCTTCTGTGTCCTGCTCACCCACACTGCTGGTCAGAGATGTGTTTTTGCTTTTTACTGATCTCAGTCATTCTCAGGTTCTTGCTCAGTGAAAGAAAACTTTAGTGCCTATGCTATGCCTCAGCTGTTGTCCAGGGGTTCTCCCTTCCCCGGTTATCTCCTGTCAGTCTCGTCGCTGATTTCCTTTGTCTCTGCTACATCACATTCCTCTCTGTTCACACTCCCATTACCACTGCTTGGCTTTCCCTTTTTTTAGCTCCTCAGGTTTCATTAATGCTTCTCCTCTCCTCGTTTTCTTAGTTGCCTCAATTTCCTTTGCCGTTTGGCTTAACCTCTTGGCTTTGTGCTTGGTGTCCTTCCCTAGCACACATCCCTCCCTGTCCCTGCAGCTAGAGTGGGCTGTCACCATTTGTTCTCTTTCCCTGTAAATCGTTCTCACTTTCTTCCCCCTCCCATCTTAATTCATCTCTGTGCTACCTCTGCTGGGGCTGCATCTTCACCTAAGCACTAGTCCCTGTTTAGTCTCCCAGGGCTGAGTGAAGGTTTAGCTGCCTCTGTCCAGGTCATGTCTGGCTGTGTCCTGTTAAGAGCTGCCTTTGGAAGTGGAGTGTTGTTGCAAGGAACACCAGCTGGCTGATTGGATCTGCGTTCTGATTCCAGTTCATAGTTTTTGCCTACCCTCTGTAACCCTGATTCTGGTCTCCAAATCTGGCTTGCATTCTGTTACCAAGCCCAGTTGTACAGCAGGGATGGGTAGCAGGTACCACAGATTTTAGATTCGCACTGAGGTAAGGCCATGGGGGATGTTTGGATGTCCCTAATGCAATTCCCAGCTCATAACATGCCTAACCCTAACGGTAGATCAGGTAGCTGAGGACCTTATAAATGATCGTGCTCTCCAATTTTTGTACTTTTCCCAATGCACGGAACACTTGCAGGGCCTGTCACCACTGAAAACTTGTAACAGATCCCAACATGCTCTTCACCAAATTCTTGGGCATTACAGGACATCATCTAACCTTTCATGGAGCCATGAGTGTGTGGTCAAAGAGGATAGTTCGGCATATATTCCACCCACACTTCTTGATATGTTTCTGCTGTATTTCTTCCTGCAGTGTTTTATTTATTTGCTTCTTAATGCCCCAAGAAGTCATAGAATCTCTTGATGTTGGCTTTAACACCCAGCCAGAAAACGAAAATGTGCTTTGAGGTCCTTGTACCTCTAGCCACAGTGCTCCTTGTTAGCTTCCATCCTTGTCAAGGAGATGTTTGTGATTTCATTGAATGCTCTGCTTTTCCACTGCAGTTTCCTCTCTTGAGCTGCTGAGCCTCATTATGATTCTGAGTTTCCTTGAGTTGCAACCATTTGAGCTCATGTTTTGGGTCCCAGGCTCCTACCTCTTGTGCCTGTGTGTGCTGAAGCCTTTCTGCTCTGGAAGGTGCTCAGACCAGTCCTTCCACAGAGCAATGCTCTAGAGATAGTGACCTGAAGTGGGCGTTCATGGAAAGAGCATAAGGGCAAGCATATCGTGGCTACTCTCATGTTCTCTAGGAATCTGCTGTTTGAAAGACTGTCTGACCCAGAAGTTGCAACAGTATGTTTAAGAGCCTCTGGTGAATTCGTTCTCTGCCTGTGACTTGTTGATTTTTAAACCACATAGTGTTTTTGGTCTTTGTGATGCCTTGTGGATGCACACAAGAACTGTGTTTGCATAGCTAAAGTATTTTCTTTTGTTTTTTAAGCCTGCTGTCTCTTCCTTTGTGGTCTCCTACTTCAGGAGACATTAATCAAATGGTCCTACTACAGTCCACGTCTCCCCAGGGAGAATCCTTTTCCCTACCTCTGTACCCCACATTTCCATATCTTTTCTACTTTTACTGTATTTTTGCCAGTATTTCCTTCATGCCCTGGCCTGCCTCGAACCCTGACCGCAAACACTATGCTACTTTCTCCTCCTCTGAGCTGGCCCCTGTTGCTCAGAAGTCTTTTGGCAGGCAAGGAAGGACTGAGAGCAGCACAGCAGCTCTCCCACCTGCAGCAGCAAAGCGGCGCCAGAGACAGGCCTGCGAGACAGGCAGCTTTGTCAGAGCCCACCGACGGCTTCTCCAGGTGGTAGTCCCTTGTTCACTTGGGAATCTGTTCCTTTGCACCCACAAAACAAGAGAGAAACTTTTCTGTCACTGCTATGCTTAGTATGGCAAAGCATTGTCTGGTGTTTTCTGATGCTTTTAGGATGCCTGATTTGAGAGATGTAAAGTATTAACCCTCTGTATCTGTCCATGACTTTAGGAAGAGTTGTAGGTACAGAGTTCCCCTGACAAATCTGATGCTGGATGGGTTGGGGGTTTTTTTGGAAACGTTTCCATTTCTCTGTTGCATTTCTTAAGCAGAAGTGACACCTAGTGTTGAGTCGAGGGCAGGTCCGTGTCTGTCACGTGTGCTTGGATCGGCACGCCAAAGGGTTTAGGAGCACAACTTGCTAATAAAACACCAGAGGAACAAAATGCTGGATGCATTTTCTAAACGAGCAACTGGAGAGGCAAAATGTGGTGCTGTGAAGCTGGGACCTTTTGAGGGCCTGTCATGCCTTCCCCTCACTTCTCCCCGGTACTAATCATCTGATCAGTCTGGGTCTTTCTGTTTGTGGAGTCCAGCTTAGCAACTATTCCATGGAAATCCATTTGTACATTTATAAAAAAACCCAGAAAACAACCCAGGTGCCTTTCTGACATTTTGAACTAACAGTTATTCCCAGACAACCTGTTACCTTTTCCTTTATCTGGGGAGAGAAGACTTGGGAAAGAAAACAATAATTAGAAGAGACCTTCACTTTCCTTTCTGGCTTCTGTGTGTTGTCAAGTGGGACTTACAAGGTTTTTGTCAGTCTGTACTTGTTGTGCCTCTCTTTCCAGCACAATTTTTGTGGAGTTCACCCCTAGTGTTGTGACTGAATATACAGCACTCATCCAACAGGATGCAATTGCCTCACTTTTTGCTGAAAAAGTGGTGTTCAGTCTGTTTTACTGAACAGTAGCAAACAGAGAAAAGAAAAAAAGGGAGTTTGTGTGAGATACGTTAGGCAAAAAAGAGGCTTCCCCCCCCCCCAGGTGTTTAGTAGTGAATGCACTTTATTAGCATGTGGGCTTTTCACAGTTTGGGGTTCTGTGATCCAGTTGCATGTTCCTATACTGCATTTTTGAGGGGTGTTTTACTTGAGAAACAGAAGTCTGAGAGCCAAAACTGGGAAAGAGACTTCATCTTTGCAGTGAAGAATTACATTACTAGCCCTGCTAAGTGTATAAAAACCAAAAAAACACCCTCTGCAACCACAAAACCCCCTCCTAAACAAAGGAATCAGTGTCCTGCTGCATTGAGTCCAAAACTACCAGACAAAAAAAAAAAGCAATCACAAACTGGAGAGGTACAGTTCATGTGTGATGTTATTGTTTTTTAAACCTCTTGTTTTAAAGTAAGGTATAAAAACAGATGAGTAGTTATTGAGATACAGACTCAGGGATCCAGTGTGGTAGAGCAGGATGAGAACACAACAGGATCTGGTGGATGAAGGAGTTTGTTGTTAATTTCATTTTTCTACCTTTTTACCTTTTCCAGCACTGTGAAGTGAGTGCGTATGTGACATCCACAGCTTTAAGTGAAATTGTTTTATCATCCTGCAATCTAGTAGTAAATAGTCTCTAAACAAAGAAACAAAAAGAAACCAAACAAACCAGAAAAGCAGTTTTATGAAAAAGATAACACTATTTTAGTCTTTATTCTTCACTTGTTGAAGTGTTTTTTGCATAACTGCATATTATCAGAGAATCTGCAAGTTCGTCATTCATCTTGCCTCTCCTATTGCTTTTTGTCTGCTGAGGGCAGTAGAGGAAGAGGGGTTTATCCTCCTTTTCTTAACTTTTCACTTCTGACACACACTTTCAGATTTTGAGATACTGCTCTTTCTGCAGGAGGTGGATAAGGGGATGTTTGGGAAGCATTAATTCCCATAAATTTCCCTCACCTGGAATACTGCATCCCCACTTGGAGTATTGTGTCCAGAGCTGGGGTTCTTAGCACAAGTAGGACATGGACCTGTCGGAATGAGCCCTGAGGAGAGACATGAAGCTGGTCAGAGGTCTGCAACACCTCTCCATGAGGAAAGGTTGAGGGAGTTGGGATTGTTCACCCTGGAGAAGGCTTTGGAGTGATGTTATTGTGGCGTTCCATACCTAAAGGGGCTAAAACAGAGCTGGAGAGGGACTTTTGACAAGGGCACACAGTAGTAGGACAAAGAGGAATGATTTCAGACTGAAAAAAGGCAAGTTTAGTTTAGATATTAGGAAGAATTCTTTACTGTGAGAGTGGTGAGGCACTGGAACAGGTTGCCAAGAGAAGCTGTGAATTCCCCATCCCTGGAAGAGTTCAAGGCCAGGTTGGATGGGACATTGAGCACTTGGTCTAGTGGAAGGTGTCCCTGCCCATGCCAGGGGTGTTGGAACTAGATGACCTTTAAGGCCCCTTTCAACCCAAAGCATTCTGTGATTCATAAGGGAAAAAAGCAAACGAACCCAACCCACAAAGAAAACTCCATAAATATTTCCAGTATCAAACCCCTAGCCCCACCCTGTGGTGTTCTGCTTTGTTCAGTGACTTACTTCCTTGTGCATAAAGCACCATATCAGTGAGATTAGTGACATTAAAATCCGTTTAGTTTTCAATCCCAGTAGCATTTGGAAAGGTGGTCAATTAGAACCAGGAACTCATTTTTTTCTGTGAACCCGGGAGTATTTGTACAGAGATCCTTTACCATGTTTTTGTAGCAACAGGTCCCACCATAAATCATCTTTTGGCTTTCCTTGAAGCTGTGAGAAGCCCCACGGCCAGCTTTGGTGCTCTGCAGGGAGAATGTGGATGACAGGAGTTCACTGTTGGCTGCACCACTGTGTAACCGCCGAGATACACTCGGACTTAATCTTTGTGACACTTTCATGGCTCACACATTTGGCCAAAGGTCTTTTCTAGGTCTGCAGGTGCTGAGAAAGATGGGAATGCTTAGTTCATGATTAATTATGTCACTAATTTTTTTTTCAGAAACACAACTGAATTTCATGAGTAAAACATAGTAGTAAGTAGCAAGAATGAATGTTGTTCAATGGCAGCATAAATCCATCCTATTCTAGGCGGTTTGAGTCCCTCTTTCAAGCATTCCTCATATTGGTGAGCTCATTTTCCCTCCCTGCTCTTACCAGACAGTGGGCACAATGGTTCAGGAGTGGAATGGGACCTTCCTCTTTCCAGCAGCACTGAACTGTAGGCTGAGGTCACCGCAACACACAAAAACATGCCCTAAAGGTGTGATTTGGCTGTACAGAAAAGGCTCTTCTCATCTAGCTGTTGTTATAAAGTGAGGACCTGTTTCTTTTTAAAACCCCAAAATTCAAATTTCAATTACTCTTCTTCCAGCCTCTGCAGAGCAGCAAAACAATGAAACATGTAGAAAAAACCCAAAACCTCAAGTATTTTTATGCTAACTTAGTTTTGTGACCTGACACATCATGGGCTCAGCCAAAGACCTGTGAAAGAGATACAGCATGAGGATTTGGCTGGACCTGGTGTACAGGCTGCTTGTTTTGCAGACATGAACTGTCTCCCTTCCCAGCTTCCCATCTTCTCCAGTTCCTTCCTACCTGACAGAGCAGGAGTGCCTCAAGTGAACTAATGAAGATCCTATTGTTTCCTTCTGCTGTAGAACAGCTTTTTGGCATGCTAGCAATGACAACTATCTGAAAATATATTACAGAGTGAACCTGTGATGAGAAAAAAGAAAAAATATTACCACTGCAACTCTGCCAGAGCCTTCTTGCCCTGCTTTACCAGCTTTTCGTCCCTGTGGCTGCTTGAATGGCTACGTAGTGAGCAGGGGGAAGAGAATTTAATAAAACCCTACTTAAATGCCACCTCTGTCAAGTGGATGTCTCCCAGTAAAGCCCTTTGGAAAATTAACATTGTTTATTATAGTTGCTTCACAGGTAAACAAAACGTAAACTGCAACAGGCAGAAACATTCTACAGCCTGTGCATCACAAAGTACTTTGATAAATTTTTATTACTGTGATTCCTATGGCTTCTGGAGGAGAAGGACAAACAAGAATCAAAGTTCTAAGGTTTTATCAAGGCGCTTCAACAAACCTTTGAACCAGAGCAATGAAATGTCTAGTTGTAGAAAGATCAAAATTAAAACTAAATAGTTAATGATTTTTGCTCACTTATTGGCCTCTTCTCAGTTCTGTCAGCTGGGGTGTTTCACAAGAGTTCTGTGCAGGGTATAAATGGAGGCAGGTGAGACACCCCTCACAAACAGCTGCCCTGCACTGGAGGAATTGCCCTCAGCTCTCCCCATCCCTGCAGCTGACATCGAGGTGAGAGGCACACTGCTTACAGCAGAACGGGAAGGGTTCCTTGGGCAGCTGCTGGGAAATGCAGCTGAACACAGGGAGCCTTTAGTGCTGGGCTGAGAGTTGCAGCACGTACGTGAGGCTGTGCTGCCTGGCTGTGCAGAGACTGAGCCCATCCTTCAGGGGTGGGGAGACGGCTGCTGCAGGACAAGGAAACCTTTCCAAGGGAGAGGGTGGAGAGGGCCAGGGATACACAACTGTGAGGGGTGAACGTGAAAATATTTTACAAATTTATCTTGGTCATGGGATCTTTGTGTTGTATCAGCAAAATTAAATGAGTTGTTATTAATACCTTTTCTACAGGTAGAAAGTCATGGTAGTGCTTAGTCAATCAGGGAGTTGAAGTTCAGGTTCCCTCAGCTTCCATAAATGCTTTCATAACTGTGAGAAATTACTTATGTGTTTTAATGATATAATGTCGGGGTTTTTTAAAGTGGGGTTTAAGGGATTGGGATTTTTTAATGTCTGGCAGTATTAGTATGTCTTTTAATCTTACAGGCATATTTGTCTTCTCCCACCCCTTCTCAGAATTAGCTAGGGCAATGGCTTTTTTTGTCTCATATATATTGGCTCTGAAATCGAAATCTTTCCTTCAGTAAGTGTTACATGATTTAAAGAGGGAGCTGTTATCATAACTGACCGCTCATCTCCATTGCTGCAGCTGTTACTAACAAACACTGTGGCTTTTTAACTGAACCCAGATGACTGTGTGGAATTAGATACGTGTATTTGTAACAGTGTTAGAAAAAAACATTTACAACCTGAATTTAGTCTGATTCAAAGAGGTGATACTTAGAAATTGATCGCTTCTCAGTGTATGTCAAGATTAGGAATGTCTTGATTTCAGTAAAATTTCATATAAAAAGAGAAGTAAGGTGTTTCAGTGAATTTAAATTTAATTTCTGCCCTTAAAAACAGCACTTTTTTCTATTTGAAGTTAAAAATGCACTTTCATTTAGAAATTTATTGCATGTGTCACTACTTTTATATTGCATTCTATGTAGATCATGAAACCTAGTCCAAACAATGAGTGCCAATTTCTAAAGCAATTATCAGTTGCAGTGTCAATTATCAACCGAAAAATTTATCACCAGTTGTATATTTAATTTCATTATCATTTAGGGTATTCCACTAAGATGTTAAACAAAATGCTTAGGTGACCCACGCATGTATACAAATCCAGTACACAGAACTAAGTAAAACTGGATAGTTGTGGTGTTCGTATCTCATTTTACTTTTCTCCTCCAGATTCTAATTCCTATGTCATGTCCTCACTCTTTCACAGCTGCTGCTATGTTTATCCTCTGCTAAAAATGTTTTATTTTTCTTTTTTAACTTTTGTCCCTTCCAGTCTCCAGCATTTTGTGCCTGATGTGTTAAGGCCTCATAAAAGCATTGCTTGTTTTCTCTTTTCCCTTTCTGTAGGCTGTCACCCAACCCCTACAGCAGAAAATCTGAACTCCAGAAATACTACTGAGATGGGAAAAATCATCATTTATGAGCATGCCAACTTCGAGGGTATGTCCAAAGAATTCCAAACTAACATTGCCAATCTAAAAGACGTAGATTGGAATGATTGCATCTCCTCAGTGAGAGTGATTGGCCATCCCTGGGTGGCTTATCAGCACGAAAACTATAAAGGCCAGTTACTGGTACTCGAGGAGGGAGATCACGACTTTGTTGGCAAGAAGATGAATGATAGGATCAGCTCTCTGCAGGTGATCACCGAAAATCTGCACAATCCCCAGATCACTCTCTATGAACATGCTGATTATCAAGGGAAGAGCAGAATAATAAGAGAAGCAACCAATCTGGCTAGGGGACATGACAATAACACCACGTCTTCACACAAAGTCCAGAAAGGTGTCTGGCTGTTGTGTGAGCACAGCGATGGAAGCGGATTTCAGTACATTGCTCGAGAACATGAACACCTTCCAAATTACAAGGCAATCAAGCTCAACGACAAGCTTTCCTTCCTGCGCCCCCTTCGCCCTGGCTGTGGTTGTTAGAATGCAAATCCTGCAATGCTGAGCAAAGATGCAGCCCCAGGAAGCAATTTGAGACCTTGATCTCTGCCTCTGCTTTTCTCCCAGTGTCAGAGGAGCACCAAATGTGAGGGCTCTTTGCTGTGCTGCACTGCAGATCTGTGCATCTCTATCCTGCCCTGCACTCTTCTCCCATCCCATGAAGGCCCTCTGCCATTGTCTGTAATCCATTTTGTGTTGGTGCCAATAAAGAATATTTTGCAATCAGCAGTGACTTTGCTTTATGCACTGTTCAGCATAGATAAATATTGCCTTTTCATGGTGAGATGTCTCTGTGTATCCAGAGAATGGTTCATGTAATCACTTACAAATGTTTTTCATGGATGTCTCCTGTAAAATTTTATCTCCTTCCAGTTTCACTGATCAGTAACATTGCAACCAGACTAAAGATCTTGGTAAGCAGGTTGAGTATTGCTGCGATACTGGCTCAACTCTCACCTGTAGACTGTATTTAACTATTACATGATTAATTATATCTCAAGGCATTGATCATAGAATTATAGAATCCTATCAAGTCTGGGCTTGGGAGAGACCTTAAAGATCATCCAGTTCCAACTGTTTTCACATGATCAGGAACACCTTCCACTAGACCAGGTTGCTCAAAGTCCCATCCAACCTGGCCTTGAACACTTCCAGGGAGGGGGAATCCACAACCTCTCTGGACAACCTATTCCAGTGCCTCATCATCCTCACAGTAAAGAAATTCCTCCTGACATATTATCTAAATCTCTCCTCTTTTAATTAAAAACCATTCCATTATCATCCTATTACTAGCTGCCCAATTAAAAACTTGCTTCCTCTCTTTCTTTTAAGCCCCCTTCAAGAACTAGAAGGCCACGATGAGGTCTCCCTGCAGCCTTCTCTTCTCCAGACTGAACAACCCCAGCTTTCTCAGCCCACTTCATAGGAGAGGTGCTGCCACCTTCTGACCATCTCCCACTCTGCGCTCGTGTCTGGGAGTGCCCTGACCCAGGTGCTGCATCTTGCACTCGGATGTGTTGAACCTCATGGGGTAACTGTGGGACCACTTCTCAAGTTTGTCCAGGTCCCTCTGGATGGCATCCCATCCTTCTATTGTATCAACTGCACCCTTCAGCTTTGTGTAATCTGCAAACTTGCTGAGGGTGCACTCGATCCCACTGTCTAGGCCATTGATAAAGATATTAAAAAGCACTGGTCTCAAGACAGAGCCCTGATGGACACCAGTCATCACTGGCCTCCATCTGGACATGGAGCCATTGACCTCAACTCTCCAGCTGTGTCCATCCAGATAATTTTTTAATTCACCAAGTAGTCCACCCTCCATACCCATGTAGCTCCAGTTTGGAGATAAGGATGCCGTGTGGAACCACGTCAAAAGTCTTCAGGAAGTCAAGGTATATGACATTGGTTGGTCTCCCCTTGTTGTTGGTTACAATTCCTCCATCACAGATGGTCACCAGATTGGTCAGGCATGCTCTACCCTTAGAAAATCCATGCTGGCTGTCTCAGATCATCTTCCTGTATTGCACATACCTTAACATTGCTTCCATGGGAATCTGCTCCATGATCTTCACAGGCAAACAGGTGAGGCTCACTGGTCTGTAGTTCCCCAGATCCTCCTTCCTCCCCCTTTTTAAAAATTGGAGTGATTCCCTTTGTCCATTCAGCAAGGATTTCATCTGAATGCCATGACTTTTCAAATATGGTGGAGGGTGGCTTGGCAGTGCCCTAAGGACCTTGGGATTCAGTCCCATAGACTTCTGGCTATTCAGCTTCATTAACTGGTCTCAAACCTGCTCTTCACTTACTGTGGGGGGAACTTCGCTCCCCCAGTTGCCATCTGCAGCTCCAGGGACTCCAGAGACATGGGAAACCTGACTGCCAGTGAACACTGAGGCAAGGAACTTGCTGAGTACCTCAGCCTTCTCCATATCCATTGCCTTCTGTTCTTCCTTCTCGTTTATTGGTGAGGGATGGGGGTTACACTTTACTGGCCCTTCCTTTCTGACTGATGCTCTTACAGAAGCCCTTGTGCGTGAGTTGACACAGCCTGGCAACTGGGACAACTACAGACTCGTGGCTAGAACACAAAAAATAAATTTATTTCCATTTCCATTGGCTTTTGAGCACCCAAATTATACAGGCCAGTTACTGATGCTTGAGGAGGGACAATACAGCTTTGTTGTTGAAAAGACATAGGATAGGATCAGTTCTCTGCAGCTGATCACCAATTTCAGGTTTCCTTGCTCTGTTCACCAAAGATCTTCCTTCAGTGGGATTTCCAAATTCAATTCCGAGGGCATCTGGCATTCTCCCTACTCTAGAACATGCATTTTATAGTGGCAAGTCACCTGGCAAATGTCACCTTTTGCCCAAAACAATTTGTGGAAGAAATTATTTTGGAAGTACTATTGAAGTGCCTTGGTCATGTCTGGGAGATCCCTTTCAGAATCTCAGCATGGTAATGATGTTACATAGGTACTGGTAATAGAGGTGAGGTTATTTCGGATGTCTCTAATTACCTTGCCTAGGAAATACACTTAATGATATTTCCTTTGTGAAAACTGGCATTTCTTAGAAAAGAAAGAAGATATTAACTTCTTTTCTTGGCATACGTAACTGAGAAGTTCCTTACAGTCAGGAAGTTTCTGAATTAAATATCTCTGCTCTGAGTTTTCCCTCTGTTTCTCTTGGACAAAGAAAACATTATATTACCTCCCAAAGCTGCTGTTGCTCTGATTTTAATCAGCTGATATTCCTGTCTGGCTCTGGCTCTCCTGGTCACCAGAGAGGGAATTTTCTCCACTTTGGGGTTGTGAGGAGGTGGTCTAGTTGCTCTTGGGATGCAGTGCACTGCACTTTCTACACTGCTCAGATAGCAGTACCCTTGGAATCACGTTCTCTGGTCATCCTCACCCTCATGGCAGGCTTTAAGAGGCCTCTCAGAAGGATACAGCACCAACCGTGGCATTCCCTACTGTACTTCTCACATGATGTTTATCCCTATAAAAACACACTGTGCAACACTTGCTCAGGAAAGACTAGAGCATTAGCACCTCAGTCTGCCTGTCAAAACAGGGATAAACAGTACCTGGAGGTCCCAAACCCTGCTCAGCTACACATGGTATTAAAAAGAGTAAAAAGACTGCTTGCAAAAACAAAAGTCAGCAAAAAACCTTCACAGAGGGGATTATTAATCCACAGTGTAAATGGACATGTGGCATAAGGAAGGTTTGTAACGGGTGATATTCCAAAAAGAGATGTCTAGAGAAGAAAGTTCAAGCACTGTGGCTGTAACAAGGAGGTGATACATACACAGGGTCAACTTTTCTCGGCTTGATCAGAAACATTCGCCAAGCAGGTTCAGGCGTGTTTGGGTAAACACGGAATATAAAACTTGGGCTTAAAGTCAGATCTTGTATGCTCAGAAAAAGGTGATGTTACACATTAACCCCTTATCTTATTTTGTAACAATGCCTGTGTTTCCGTGTTTCAGGGCACTGGGCTCCTTGGATCGGCTTTGCCAATGAGCCACTCCGACCCTTCACTTGTAGTGGCAGCTCCACAGCCCAAGCAGCCCACCATCAGAGGAGTGTAGGGAAACAAGGAGACAGGATATTCTGCTGCACGTGCCTTCATCTATGTCTTTTTGGCTGGATGATTTGGGGAAACTCATCTGGGGAAACTCAAGCTGTTTTTCAAGTACAGAATTCTCAAATTTGCTGTTTGCAAGCTTCCAAGTTTTCACTGTAGCTCATTTCATGTGGTGCTGGAATTCCCACAGTATGAATTTACAGCATCATTTAATGTATTCAACATTGAAAAACCATTGTGGGAAACAGGGCTGAAGCTACTTCATTTTTTCCCTATATGCATCTTTAAACACATCTTCTTTTTAGCCAGCAACACAGCTGCCCCACATTTAATTCAGTTGCTGATGCTTCCTTTAATTTCTTCTTGGTTCTCTTTGTCAGAATATTCCTCCCCCTTATGCTGCTGTGTTTTCTTGGCAGTATCTTATTGACTAAGGGTTATTCAGAGCAATACTATGGCAAAGCTTAAATGAGATTCTCCATCCTTGTAAATCAAATCTCGAAAAATGCAAAACATGTTAGTGATAAAAGCAGTAACAAGAGACTTTCCTTCAGAGATCCGTAGAGATCATCAGGAAAATGACTGTGACACGGTGAAAAATGTGCAGCTGGTTCTTCCTATAAGGAATTCCCCTCCTTGGAGCAAACTTGTCTTTGTCATTTGTATGTTCCCAAAGCCCTATCTACTGAACAGTGCCCCCATCAAATCCATGTTTCCAATTTAGAGAGAAGTATGTTGTGGGGGACCATGTCAAAGGCCTTGCAGAAGTCCAGGTAGATGAGCCCTTCCCTTGTCAACTGATGTAGTAATTTCATTGTGGAAGGCCAGTAGGTTGGTCAGACAGTACTTTCCTTTGCTGAAGCCATGCTGGCTCTCTCAAATCACCTCGCTGTCCTTCATGTGCCTACAAATACAAATAGAGAGAGAGATAACAAGCAGGAAGGAGTCTGAGATATTTGTTAACACACCTCCTTGCTGAATCATCCTAACTGAGCAAGTTAAGTGAGTACATGAATGCTCTGATAACAGATAAGAAATCTTTATTGATCTCTTCTCCTTGAGGAAATACCATCTCTTGGAGCAGTAGTTCTCTGCTACTGACACATTCATGCCTGTGCTGTCACGCACACAGTGAGTACACGAGAAACCTTATCAGGATCAATGGAAACCATGAACAAAGTGTGACCCCCAAGGGTCCGTACTGGGACCAATGCTATTAAATGTCTTCCTTGATGTCATAGACATGGGGTCAGGTGCACCCTCAGCAAGTTTGCAGATGACAGCAAGCTGAGAGGTGTGTTGTTATGCTGGAAGGAAGGGACTATTCGGAAGGATCTTGAAAATCTTGAGAAGTGGCCCAATGTGAACCCCATGAACTTCAGCAAGGCCAAGTGCAGGGCCGTGCAGCTGAGTGTCAGGGCAATCACCAGTAGCAGTATTGGCCTAGGAATGAATGGGCTGACAGCAGCCCTGCTGAGAAGGAACTGGGGACACTGTTGGATGAAAAACTGGATATGACCCAACGTGCACATGCTGCCTAAAAAGCCAAGTATATCCTGGACTGCATAAAGTGTAGTCAGCAGGACGAGAGAGGTGATTCTTCCCTCCTAATCTGCTGTGGTGAGACTCCACTTGTGGTACTGCATGCAGCTGTGGGGTTTCCAAAATAAGAGAGACACAGACCTGTTACAGCAGGTCTAGAGTTGGGCCACGATAATGGTCAGAGGGCTGGAGAACCTTCTACAAAGAAAGACTGAGCCAGTAGGAGTCATTCAGCCTGGAGAAGATTATGCTTCTGGAAGACCTTATAGGGGCATTTCAAAATATGAAGGGGCTTTTTAAAAAAGCGGACAGAGACTTTTTGCTATGGTCTTTTAAGCTGTGTGGTGGGTTTGCG
>WBMZ01002203.1:0-62489 GCA_013400975.1 Atrichornis clamosus | reverse complement strand
CGCCCCGCGCCTCGCCCGCACCCGCGCAGCGCCCGCAGCCCGCACCATGGAGCGCCGCGTCGCCCGGGAGTTCCGGCACAAGGTAAGGCAGCCGGGACAGCCGGGGCCGCCTGCCCGGGAGCAGAGGCTGCGGGCAGGGCGGCCCCCCTGGCCGGGCACGGCTCTGCCCGAGCGAGCCACGGGGAAGGGGGAAGCGCGGGGGACTTTGCGCTGCCCTGCCGATGGAAAGCGGGTGGCGGTCTGCTGGGAGAGCGTGGTTGTTAAAACCCTTAAAAAGAGGGAGGGAAGAGGAAGAACGTTCCCCAGTGCATGAGCTTTCTCAGGGCTTGATACAATTTTATTTTGCTCATTACCGCTTTGCACGCGGTCCGCTCAGGGCAGGTGCTGAAGTCCAGGCGCTGGCAGTGCCCGTTCCAGCCCTGCGCGCACCCGGCCGGGGCTCGGCCCGCCGCCGTTCCACCTTAACATTCCCCCGTGCAATTGTGCCGTCATGTGCAAACGCACTTGATGCACGGAGCGGCTCGGGCTGCCTGGCGCGTCCTTTTGCCATTTACCCGGTTAAATACGTGCTCAGCAGACCGCAAAATCGTATGAGCGAAGGAAGCTCAAAAACCTCTAATTAAGGAAAGGAGGAGGAAAATAATTCACATGTTTAAAAGATGTTTCTCCGAAGCCATTTAGTACTCTCTCAGATTAAAATTTTCTGTTTTGTGGTTTCTTGTTTTGATTTGTGAAGGAGGCTGTGGTTGATTTGGTTTGGGTTTTGGGTTTTTTTTCTTTTTTGTCATCTAGGACACAATTTCTGCAAAGTAATGTAATGTTTTATAGAAGTATCTATCACCTGGTAGTAAACACATTGACTAAAGGATTGCTAGGATGAAGTAGAGGGACTGAAAAAAAACAACTGTATGTCAAACTCAAGTTCAAAAACATTAATCACCTGAATATTCCATAGTAATGACTGTAGCCATCTAGCACATTATTTCTGCCTTGCTACCTATTACTGTATAACTTAACAGCGGGTTGTGCAACTTACCTGTAAAGACTCTGGTTTCTAGGTGGATGGTTACTGTCTTGAACTTTAAACCTTTTCCCTTTCATTGCTGCTATAATTCATAAATCATTCAATCACCCCGATAAGGTAAGGTGTATTGTCAACGTTAGTACAAACAGCTGGGATGCAGATATCAGTGACAACTTTACATGAGTTAGAAGATACTGAAACAGCTCTTTTCTTTAAATTATTTTGTATCATCCTGCTTCTAGTGATCTATGTTGTATCCAAAGTCTTGGATGCTTACTTTTTCTGTAACAAACCAATGAAGATGCTCAGCCACAGGATCTAAATTTCCTCACTTAATTGCCACTTTCTCTTTTTTCTCTTTTGTTAGGAATTTTAATCAGTTTCCCTATTAACTTCTCTTTTGTTAGGNTGTAACAAACCAATGAAGATGCTCAGCCACAGGATCTAAATTTCCTCACTTAATTGCCACTTTCTCTTTTTTCTCTTTTGTTAGGAATTTCAATCAGTTTCCCTATTAACTAAGCAGCAGTGTAAAATATGTAATATATGCAAATAGATTGACCAGTTCTTCCCTTTCCTCTAATAGTTTTCCAAAGTCTGTGTAGCTTAAATAGGACTTTATATTATTCTTTGAAAGCTGACAGATTGGGCTAGTGCGATCATAATACTTTATTGCCCTCTGAACATTTTCCACACCAGAAGTGCTTTTTCCTCCCCACAACTTCTATTCCATTGAATAAATTTATGTAGACTTGTTGACAGGTTTCATTTTTCTTTTGTATACAAGTGCAGATTTAGTGATGACTTCTTAGTAATTTCTATGGAAAGCAGTGAAATTTATGTAGTGAAAAATAGAGCATAAACAACCCTTTGTGTTCTAGGATTGTAAATGGTACAACTACTGTGAAGACTACTTAAATAATAATAAGAGGGTTGAGGTTGGAAGGGACCTCTGGAGGTTATCTGCCCCAACCCCCATGCACAAGCAAGGCCCCCAATGCAGATTTTCCAAGACTGTGTCCAGATGGTTTTTCTTTAATATTCTTGGTTTAAAAGGTGTGAAATCACCTATGCCATACCTCCATAGTTATTTCCTTGAGAAACCGAGAGATACCAAAATACTTCTGTGATCTAAGTTACACCACGTCACCACTGATTTTCTAATTTACCTTTTTTCTTAAGATTGGGAGGACGTGATGTTTTAAGATTTATGAAATTAGGGTCTGCTTTTGGAAGCTGATGATAAGCCCAGGTAAAGCATATGTTTACAGTAAGAGTCTATCCCAAGGAATTAAATAATTAGGGAAATGGCAAGAGGTGCAGGTGGCTATGATACAGTGATAATTGGTGGAATAGAAGGCAGCAGGAGGAGAATGACCCATTAGGAGGGATGGCCCAGGATGATTAACACAGCTGTAGCATTCTGAATATATTAGCAGTCATTTGGGGGTGTTTTTGTCAGAGGATGAGGAAGTTGCTGGTGCAGGGTGAGATGGACAGGACTCAAACAGGAAGACTGAATGTTTTGTGGGAAGAAATAGCAGAATTTAGATACGGCCCTCCATTTCCTGAGAGGAAGTGGGGATGTGTCCATCAACTAGCATATCAGAAGAAAAATTGAGTGTTGTTACTCTTTGCTTCCCCCATCAAGAGAAGAGATGATGGTGGTTTTGCCCTTTGCTGTGTAGTGTTGATGCACGTAAACATTTAATATTCTTATTGAGAGGTTGCTCATACAGTAGCTTAGCTAGGACTGGAGATGGAGTTCTGCATACCAGAATCAAAATACAACAAATACGTTGTATTTTTCCTCTTGGGGAAGTGAAAAATGGATGCTGGAATTAGTTTTACAAGTATTGCCTTGCCTTGACGCTGTGCACAGTATTGGGTTTTATTGTAAACATTTTATTTCCTTTTAAGGCAGACTTTATCCTCTGTGTTTTGAAATTCACCGTGAATAGATTGGTTTACTCACTAGTATTACTGTCACACAACCTTGACCTGCGTGTAGCTTTTTGGCCTTTAGGTGTTTTGAAAGTGTCTTTTTCCAGAGGAGACAAGTAACAGAAAACCACCTGTACGTGAAGTCTTGCTGGCTTTAGAGAGCCAAAGGTACAAGTAATAGAAAACCGCTGGTATGTGAAGTCGTGCTGGCTTTAGGGAGCCAAGTGGCACAAAAGGAATATGAAGCATGTATTTAGTTTAGAACATAATACAAACCACTGCAAACCTAGAAAGAAAGGGCCTTTCTTTAAGTATGCAAATTGCTTCTCAGTCTTCACGTCACAGTAATATTAGCCTTTAGGTCAGATGTAAATTGTTTTCCTAAACGTCAGGCTTGTCCAGATGTAAAACTAATGTGCTGTGACTTCTCACTACAAGTAAAATTAGTGGGGGTCTCACTGTCATTGAATATAAATTGAACTCCTCATATAAGAATTTGTGGGTTTTTTTGTTTTGGGGGTTTTTTTGCTTTAATTTACTGTAATTATCCAAGAGCAGGTACAGTAATATGACACTGGTTTAAGTAAAGGTGCTATTAGAGGGGGAGGAAAGAATAACCAGCAAGTTCTATCAGTTAAGAGCTGGAGCAAGGAGGAACAGAGGTGTAGCAGTTTGCATAATGTTATAAGTGAGCTCCTGGAATCGCTGGTTTGGAGGACAGAACGTAGATTTTATCAGTGTGGCGTTTTTATCAGTGGCAGCATGTGCTATATTAACGAGTGGCCAAAAAGGTTTCTGAAGACATTTATTCAGCAGTACAGTGATTATCAGGTAAGACTAATAAGATACTATTGTAATAATATTACTGCTGAGAGGAAATCTAGCATGCAGAATATGTCAGTATTTTCTACTTTGTCCTATTGTTGTAATACTAATTTTAGGAAGTCTTGTTATAAGTGTGACATTGTGAGGTAATGCTCTGTTGCAAAAACATGTTTATCTTTAAAAAAAAAAAAAGTTATTTTTCCTCAATGAAATCTTTGCTCCATGGCTTAAGAATTTGTGAAAGTCTCTTATGTGCAGCATTTGTGGCTATTAAGTCAGAACTTATGACAGTGTCTTTGGGTTTTCAGGTAAATCTGTTAATTGACAATGAGGCGGAGAAGGATTACCTTTATGATGTGCTGCGGATGTACCACCAGTAAGATCGAGCTTTTTATATGGTTCTGTAGAACTTCACTAATATTTTTAAATTTAAGGAATTAATATTCAAGATTTTGAATAGTCTTTCTACATGCTGCTAGAAAAATAGTTGAAGTAACAGTTTTTATCCTCTTCAGCGAAATGTTATGGTTTCACAGCATAACCTGAAGGCAAAGAAGGAGCATGCCAGTACTCACCTATAAAGTTACTTTGGTTTTATGATTTGATAATTTTATAAAAGAATTTAGTGGATTCATATTTGGGTGATGTGTGGGGGGAAGCACCTGCGTGATAAAACTGTTCTTAGGAAATAGAACATTACTCAAATTCCTTAATAATACCAAATAATGCTTATTAATTTGCTACAGAGGTTTTCTTTGAGATTGCTTTTCAAAGATTTTTTTTTTTGCTAACTTTTTTTGGCTGATAGATTTGCAACTGTTGTTCTGAAAACTGGAATAATTTAGTTTTGGGATCTGTTTGGCATGTTTAATGACTGGCTTATCACAACACAGTGATAAAAATTTGGTAAGGCGATAGGCCTATTACCATTCCTTTTGCTGAACTGATTTAAGCCACAGTTGCTTGAGACTCGTATCATTGCAATGACGTCAGTCTCTGATCCATTGTTTTTCAAAGAAGATGAGAATATATTTTCCACTAATCATGGACAAGTGGGTCTGATAGACATTGTTTCCATTCATACTGTAATTTAAAGCATCTCAGCAGAGTGAAATGTAGATGTTTCCATCTGATGTTTGCACTGAGCTATAGTTATGGGGGTATTCAGCTGCATATCTGATTCAGTTTCAGGTCTGTCTAATTGCTTTTCCATTCATAAAGGCTGTTGTTTGGAAAGCCAATTGATTCAGAAGCTCTGAATTATTTAAAATCTTCTTGCAGTTACAAAATTAACAATGCATATAGCAACTTTTCTTCCATTTTCAGAATTGCAAAGACTTGGGCAAAAATTTTGATATCTCTGTGAACATAGACTGATGATGTATCACTTTCTGGGAATACATTATTAAATATCCCAGGGCAAAAGTATGTGCAATTGCTGTTGGGGTTAACACTTAATGTCTGCTTCACTGTGAATAGCATCTCTGGAAGTATTTGACCTCTAATCCTGTATAGGTATTCCTGATCTGCATTTTCATTGCTTTTGCCTCTAGAAATATTGTGTGCCAGTAAATGTAAAATAAAAGAAAGGGAACAGCAAATAATACAGGGAAAGTTTAACTTGGATATATTATAGGAAAAGCTCTACTGAACCCTGGGAGGCTGTTCCTCCACTTCTGCATCTGTACAACAGAATATATTTTGTAGCCCTACAGCTATCTCAGTGCTCACAATATCAAGGAGACCACTTTGCACAGCTCTCATGAAAGAGATGTTCACAGCAGTTTAACTTCTGTATATTTTGTTTATTAGTTGACTACTCTTCAAGTTTGATTTAAAAAAAAATAAAATTAAAACTTAAACCAAGTCTTTGCTGCTGAATATTGTCATTTTTTTCTTACTGGATTGCAACAATTTGTCAGTCTTCCAAGTTCGGGAAAGGAAGGAGCTTGTAGCCTAGATTTACTTACAAGAATCCCTAACTAGTAAGGAAACAAAAATCTAGTAGGCAGGTATGTTTAATCTGAAAAGTAATTTTCAAAATCTTGTGGGTACTCTGAGAATGAAATTAAAGATTATCTGTGCTTGTTTTCTCACTGTGTTTTTGTAGGTCTATGAATCTCCCAGTGCTTGTGGGGGACCTAAAACTTGTGATTAATGAACCAAGCAGGTTGCCTCTGTTTGATGCTATCCGCCCGCTCATCCCGTTAAAACACCAGGTGGAATATGATCAGCTTACACCCAAAAGATCACGGTAAGGGAATTCAGAATGAAAAAAACTGCAGCTAACTTAAATGCAAGCAGGAAGTACTGAGTTTCCAGGTAAATTCAGAGTAAAATATTATTTATCTGTGTAGAGCTGGGCATAGTTATTTTACTTTTGCTACGTTTGCTAGAAGTACAGCTACCTGAAGTTGTTTGCCAAGTAGTTTAATCTAGTAAAAGCAGGGTAAAGGAGTCAAAACCAATCTTTTCTCATTTTTCCTGAATGTAATAATAAAACAATTCTAATAGCTGTAACCCTCTAGAAGCAGACAGATTCAGTGGTTGCAGGTAGCTTTTGCATATGAATAATACTTGATGGCTTTAGCTAACACACATCCATCCAAACTTAAGTCAAGTTGCTTTTTTAAAAGCCATAATCATATAAGAGATAAATAATGTCTGAATTTCACACGCAATATTACTGACACAAGGTGTTATGCAGCTGAACGGTCAAGTGTTTTTCATTTTTGCAGAAAGCTGAAAGAGGTGAGATTGGATCGTTTGAATCCTGAAGGGCTTGGAATCAGTGTAAGAGGTGGAGTGGAATTCAGCTGTGGCCTCTTCATTTCCCAATTGGTTAAAGGAGGACAGGCAGACAATGCTGGACTTCAGGTAAGAAAATTATATTCATGTTATGTTAGGCACTAAAGATTGTTATTTAACATTTAAAAATTGCATTTGCTAAGGTGCTCTTTTCTCTTCTAATAAAATTCCTAAGATATGTAAGTCAATGCCGTAGTAAATACCATTATACAAGTGGTGAATCAAGTATTAAAACTGTTCATTTCACCATTTTTAATAATATGCAAAACATTTTTTTTCCCCCTTATTTGGGATATGATGATTTTTGGAGATGAAAGGTTTTTCTGGAATGTTTATACTTCATGAGTAGCAACAGTTATATGTAAGCAGATGGAAAGAAAGATCTCTAGACTGCGGAAGGATGTTTTAAGTTGCCAAATTCTGATTAAATGTAGAACAGAGCATATAAATCCTAAAAGTGTTAATTCCACCTTGCACGGATATACTTTGTGTAGTGAAATGTTTACTTGAACTTCATGTATAAATTGTGGGAATTTTGGTTTATGTGATAAAAGGAAGACCATATTTTTAACTATTCCCAGTGTCCTCCATACTGCACAGAATTGCATTTTTTGGGGTTAAATTTTAGATACATGAACTTACCAACAAGGTTGGCAAAAATAATTATGTATAGAAACACTGCAGTACTTCTGCAGTTTGCATTAATGAAGTTTTGGGTGTTTGGGTTCTTTTTGAATGTGGCATTGCTTAGTGAAGAGAGAAGTGAGCGATTGCTATGGCAAAAGTCTGTATCTTTCTATGACTTTGAATCTGATAAGGTGTATTAAAGGTCTGGGTTTTTGAGTGGAAAGGCTATGTGCCTGGCTAATTTTAATTTGTTGAGTCTGAATATTTGCTGAAAGTATTGATGGTTAAGGTCTACATTAAATGCTAGTCCAAAATATATTAGACAGGCATGATGCATTACAGTTTTTAATTAAACTAATATTGTTTCATAGATGTGCTTCAGTGTTACCCCACAACTCTCTTAGATTAAAAAATAAAAATAAATCTCTGTCAAAAAGGCAGTTGAAGTTAGGGTTCAATGTTTGTGTAACTCATGCTGAGAGCTTTCTAAAATGTAAACTGTTTGTATGTGTGTGCCCTTTACTTTGTGCACTCATACCTGTATATCCCTTTCAGAATGGCCATTGAACAGTCTACTTTTAAGCATGGGATTTGCCAGTGGGTAACCCCAGAAAAGGATATTGATGCACTGTCTCAGAGTTTGCACTACAAAAGTTCATGCACCTCATCTACTGCATTTCAAAGTGAGAATGGGACGTGTAGACAAGGGAGTTTTCCTGGGCTGTGGTTACCTCAGTGGAGAGATTCCATCTGCATCCTTCCTCCACTGCTTAGAAACTTGAGAAAAAAGACAAGGACCAGTCACTTAAATGGCTTTTGGAAACATCTGGAAAATGCTGGAAGGCACTAATGACGCTGAGCCATAGAGGCCTTAATAGCCACTGCTTTCTTAATGTTAGTGTTGCAGCTCTGCTTCTCTGCCAGTTTCAGACTAAAGTTTTGACACGATTTCTAGATAGGGAGTTATGCTCAGCCATTGTGCTGCTATAAGGATGTCAATTTTCCTGCTTTCTCAGTACACAGAAAGTACCCACAGGCCCCACTGGCTTTCTGTGACTGAGGTCAGTGTACTACGTGTTGGTGTCAGTGACTGGTTGGTAAAGGATCTCGGGGCTGGAGTGTCCAAACTGAATTGCAACTCAGCATGGTTAGAGTTTGGCAGACAAAGTCGGGACACCAAGGGGGAAAGTATGCTTGAGACTGACTGTGAGTTTATTAGGGTTAGGTTGTATGAATTAGTATGGGCAGATGGTTCTTTGCAGCACCTGTAATTGCCTGACTTCTGTTTTTTGATATGTGGTGTTAAAGCTCAGCCTAAAGTGCCTGAATAATAGGTGGCACTAGGCACTTTCTGAACCTCACTGAATAACAAGACCTGACAGGCAGCCCATTGTTCTAAATTGCTGTTTCACAGTAAAGCCAACTGCTTCTGAAATTTCACCCACCTGCTTTATTTAACTAAATCTCTACACATTTTCTATCCCAAAAATGCTGTCTGAGAAAGATATAATGATTTTCTATCGTACCATCAGTTTTACATCCTGCTTGCTTTTAAAATTGCCAGTTCTTTTTGCATGAGTTCTCCTTGAAGTGCTTTCCAAGTTACATTAAAATGACCAAATAATCATGAAGGCTCACTGTGGCACTTGTAGTTTTGACCTTTTTTTTACTACAGTTTCTCTAAAAAGGACAAGTGTTTTGTCCTTCCATTAAGAAATGTACTTCAATCTCACACACACTCACTGCTTTTTGATACTTGTGTGTGGGGATTCTGATGAATACAAAGAGATTGGTGTGAATGATGAAAGTGGAAGCATACAAAATGAGAAATTTGAAACAGTTGATGTTATTATATAAACCCCTTCCATTTTCTAGAAGCACTAAATATTATATTTCTCATGTTAAAAGTTACAAATAATGGGCATTTTATTTGAAAAAAGTTAGGTTTACATCTTTTTTCTAAAAAGTCTGTCATCTCCCTATTTGATAGGGAAAGTGGAAACTGTGATATAATACGAAAATAATTGTTACTGTGCTACTCTACTCAGTCCTGAAGACTTTTATTTCTCCTGCTCTGATGCATTAGGCTGGTATGCAGTGATACTAGTACAAAAGTAACAAAATATATGAAAACAGCTATTAATTACCCAAGTATTACATACCTGTGTTCAGGAAAAGCTGTTCAAGTGTCCCAAAAGGAAAAGCAGTTTGTTATATGCCTATACATCTCCTGTAGTTCAACCTAGATTGGGTTATTTCTAAAGCACCATCAGTCATTGTCAGTCAGTAGTACAAATGTCAGTAGGTTGAGTGAAGAGTGTTGAGTTTCAGAAATTAAATGACAGTGTGATAAAGAGGAGTAGTAAAGATATCTGTATGGGAAAAACTCATTCCCGTGCTGGAGGGAAAAATAAAATATGCTCTTGTGTGCATTTATAATTTTATAAGTGCCTGTTAGGGAGATGATAACAGATACGACTCAGGTAGTGAATGCTGACATCCTCAGAGCAGCACCAGTTCTGCTGATCCCAGAGCCCTGCCATTGGCACTGTCATTTGCAGCCCTGAAACTCGGGGGCTTCTGTGTGTTATTAACAGTAGGTTAAGTTACCCTTTTAAAGAGTTGGGTTTGTGGAGCCCAGGCCCCATGGTCTGTTAGAGCCTGCATGAGGTGGAAGATGTGAGTAAATGAGGGGTTTTGAACAAACTGAAAAGCAAACAAAAAGCGCCACTGCTGCCACATGTGTAAGATCAACAGAAAAGTCTGGGTTTGTCAGATGAGGTCAACATGGGATACTTGCGTTTAAATAGTTGTACCAAAACTTCTGGTGCTTCTGCAAGTGAGTAATCCAGAGATGGGAATGGAGGAAGCATTCCGAGCATTTTATTATTAAGGAATTCAACATTCATAGACAAGCAGAAGTCACTCACTTTCTACCGTTTAGAGACTAACCAGCAGAATCTTTAATAGGCTGAGAGTCTTTATGTTTTGTAGAGCATATTGAGCCTTCATGCACAGTGCCACAAGCCTGACTTGTCTCTGAGCCATTTTGCTTCTTGGCAGTACATTAGCGTTGCCAGTGCTCATCACAGTCCTGAAAGCAATGTTATTCACTGGGTGAATTACACTGTTATTAATGGATTTCCTGCAGTGTCGAGAGCAGTGGAACAGCTCTGTGCTGATTATATAGAATCACAGACCATCCCGAGCTGGGTGGGATCCACAAGGATCATGGAAGTCCAATTCCTGGCCCTGCACAGAACACCCCAAGAGTCACACCATGTTCCTGAGAGCATTGTCCAAATTGGTCTTGAACTCTGTCAGAATTGGTGCTGTGACCACTTCCCTGGGGAACCTGTTCCAGTGCCCAACCACCCTCTGGGTGAAAAAACTTTTCCTAATAAGTGAAATCAACCTTCTTGAGTTTGGGGCGAGGAACTAGCTGACAATTTAGTGGTGTGTTTTCAAGAAAAAGAGGACTGCCATGGCAGGGCTGCCAGGCCTGTGGGATTAATGGATTGAGTGCATGGATGTGATTTTGAATCTTTGGAACAAGTTGGTTAAGTGAGTGCTTTTTCATAGAAAGAGCTATCAGGGGCGCAACTCTAAACTGCAGACGCCATGTGCTTTTTCTTGTCTGATTCTGTATTTTTACTCAGGGTGTAAGTTCAAAAGCCTTCACTACTGACCTATTTCTGATCTCATTAAAAATTTGTTTTAAAATTCTGTATGGCTTAAATAAAAACTGTCAAGCTCTTAGTGCAGGGCATTGCCCTGGATGAGATTTTTTGGATGCCCAGCAGAGGGAGTAGATGTCCCACTGGTCAGGGCCTGGGGACCACAGTCCTGTTTGCCTCTGTGTGTTCTGTTCTGCAGGACAGTCACATACTGCATTTTCTTTGCTTTTGTAGCCTTCTGACGCTGTGTTGTGTCAGGTAAGATCTTCAACTTCAGTGGAAAGTGTGCTACACAAGCAATGCTGGTAGAGTGGGCATGCTGTTAATGTTTTGTGTACTATTGCAGAGCATGTGACACTTCCCAGAAGAATTAGGAAAGCTTGTGAAAGAAATAAAGAAGATACATTGGTGGGTTTTTTGTTTTGTTTTGTTGTTTGTGCCTTTTTTTTTTTTTCCTTCAGTTGGTCAGATCACAGCAGGAAGATTCAATAGTACTTATTACATATGAAAAAAGGCAGCAGCCTTGGCAGCAAGCCTGATGTCCTGTCACCCAGGGATAGTCCTGTTGCCGTGTGAGTTACAGTCTCTACAACACAGGCTATAGTGAGGAATTTCTACTTCCAGTTCCACTCACTCCTCTTGCATAAATGTGGTGATGGCTAAGACTGGTGGCATTACCTCTGTCATTTCACTGACAGTAAAGCTGGAAAGTTTCTGTAGGGGAGACTAGAAGTATCTGGCTCAAAAGAAAAAAAAACTACTGTTATGTTAAAGAAAGTAGGTCACAGGGTTGTCTAAGGTGGCACATTCTTAGCAAATGCGTTAAAGGTTACAGTCTTTATTGTGATACTGTTGTGAATTCTTTATGAAGTCTTTGATTCTGTAAACAGACAGTGGGTTTTTGCACAATGGCAATTTTTTTGCACCACCTTAGTGGTTAGGGCTGAGTGAAGCTTTTCACCCTTTCCTATTCTTGATCATCCCATGCCTCTGGCATTCTTATTTAATCTTCTGCAGCACTAGTTGAAAGTGTGTCTACACCTGATGTTGGTACCAGGGACTGGTGCACTGGCAGTCTCAAAGCAGTTGGGTGAAAGGGAGGTTTCCCCCAGATCATGACTTGTATAGTCAGTCTTTATCTTGTTTTTCACCAAGTATGTTATGATGAACCTGTGTCTTCCTCTAAACTTTAGTCAATAAAGGTGTTCACCAGGACTGTAAAAATAGTGCTCTTTCTTTCCAAACCTACAGTGAAAGCACAGAGCCTTTCAACAAAGAAATTGTAGTTTGGTTTTTTTAATGAGCATGATGATGCATTTCACTCAAATGTTGTTGATTAAAAATAATTGCTTTAGCTTTGCTGTAACTTGAAATCAGCCTGATGCAGATACCAGCATGCGAAACTTAAGCCTAAAATGAAATTTGGGAGCTTGACACTTGAGTCTTAAAAATCGAACATTTTAGGCAGTCATTAACTAGGGATAATGCTGCCGTGGAAGCAGACACGTTTGTGAGGAGGCACACAGTTTCACTGACTCAGAACAAAATCCTGTGCGATCGATACTAATGAGAAAAGTTTCATCAGCTCTCAGAGTGGCATCTTGATACATTTCGCATAATAAATATTCACAGTAGTTCAGAGGAAATGTTACTGGAGAGCAGTAAAGCCAAAGTACTTGGCTTTGTCCTTATGGAGATCAAAGTACAGAGGTATAAGATGATACTGTTGAGGGTTTGTTGATGTAATTTCCTGGTAATCATTTGTATATCTTATTGTGCAGAGGATTGATTCACGTTGTCTATTGGAAAAAATCCTGCATTAGTTTTCATAGAGCCACGTCACGTGCTTCACATTGAATAAAAGTCCTTGCTTACGATGTTCTAGCCAGGACCTGCCATTTTTCAGTGTTATCTTCAGCAGCTAATAAGGCACAACCTTAAATGAAGTGGGCAGTGTCTTCATCACTGATTCCTTCTCAGACTCCCTAGATAAGAGGATCATTAGGCAGAGTTCATAGAAACTTGGGAATTTCTACTCCAGTCATCATGGCATATCAATTTTGGGTTTATATGAGAGAAAGGGAAACCATTTGGTTGTATTCAGATAAATAAGATTTGAAATTTTATGGAAGTGGCTGAAAGCATGCTGTCTGTTCTACACTGGTAAATTGAACACTGCCAGGAAATGTCCTTGGGGTGCTGCAGTTTGATTGCCAATAAATGTTAGAGTGTTCCCCAAACAAAGACAAAGAGGTAAAGTCCATTAAAAGAATGCATTTTCTGAATCCAGAATCAGGCATGATAATAAGACCAAGTTTAGTTAACTATGGATCAAAAATAGTTAAGAAGGTAGCTCAGAAGACATATGGTAAAAGTAAACTTAAACTGCTGAAAGGAACAAGATCACTCCAAAATTATCTGAATTAAAACATGGACACTTGTATTTAAGGTAATCTGTGGAGTACAAAACGGATGTACAGGACTAGATAGTATTTCTAAAATTATTATTTGGCCTTTAATCTGCCCTTTTTATGCTCAATATCAATTCAAAACAAATACAGGTAGGTCTGATCTGGACATGACCTGAAATTCAGAAAGTATTCATGACTCAACATTATTTAACCTTTGCATCAAATGATTGCCAGATTGTTTCATAACTTAAAAACCTTTAAAAATGTTAACTCACTATTATTTTTTCTTCTCCCTTCCATTTGTGAGGTTGGAGATGAGATAGTGCGCATAAATGGGTATTCCATCTCATCGTGCACACATGAAGAAGTCATAAACCTCATTCGTACGAAGAAAATAGTGTCCATAAAAGTAAGACGTAAGTAACACCAAAAATCACCAGTATCACCAAAGATTCCTATTAATAGATTGCTGGTGATCTGTAGAAACTTAACAAAATATTTTTCCTTTTCAGATGTTGGCATGATACCTGTCAAAAGGTAATAGTATTCCATTTGAAAACAAATTAGATTATTCATTTTCACACAGCCTCTTCTATCCAAAGAATCTGTGTTTAATTATGAAAATGTGTAAATGCTGATTAAAATGTCACATCCTTTGTAATGAACAGGCAGATGTCTTGTTTGATGAATCTGACTTTATACCAGTTAAATGAAGCAATTTCTATTTCCTCATTTGTCATGGGTCTCTCCTGGAAATTTACTTATCAAGGGTACCTAGCTTAACGGGGAGCTCCACTGCTTCTCTATGTATGTAGCATTTGATGACGGCTTCAGAGCTTTGAAAAATTTGAAATTATTGTCCTCTTCCAATTTTTGTTAAAAAGCTGAATGTTTAATTGGAATGTTTGAGAAATGTGAATGACAGGAGGTGTCCCTCTACATGGACATTTGTGTAAGATGTTAGTGTGGTTGTGGTGACTTTTACAGTCTTTCTTAGAGTTTCCTAAAGTTGTTTCACTTGAGAGGGTTTATCAATTTTATGTTCTACCAGCTCTAGTAACCCAAATAATTGTACGCTTGTTTGATGTTCTACTTAAATTGCTGGAAAACAAACCAGATGTTGTGAATGGCATCCAAAGAAAGCTGTGGATGCAAAATAGAAGTCTGCATTCCAAAGTAACTTCTTGAATACATTCACATTTATTTTGTCCCATTATTTTAAATTATTTTTTCCTTGCAGTTCAGCAGATGAACCCCTTAAATGGCAATATGTGGATCAGTTTGTGTCAGAGTCTGGGGTAAGAGAGCAATATTTTTCTTACGATGTCTTCTAGGGAATCTGTAATGGTTCAGCAACACTTTCTCCTCTGCCCTTATCAGAGAAGCTACTGCATGTGTTACTAAGATGCAATATCTTTGGCAAGTGTTCTGTGAGAAACATCTTCTGTCATATGAAATGATTCTAGTACTATTAGGTAAGGAAAGGGAAGGACACAAATGAAATAGCTTTTACTCATTATTGGTACTTTATTTTGCTTGAGTTTAACTTCCCAGGCTGTAGTTCTACTGCATAAATCTTTATCAGATTATTTGGCCTATTTTAGGTATATTAGTGGAAGAATGACAGCTTTGAATGCAAGAGACTTCTAAGGGTTGCAGCAGTGAAAAGAAATACCAGAATTACTGTTCTTTTGCTTTCAGGAAGAAAGACTTAGCTAAATAGTGAGCCTTATCATGTATTTCTCCAGCCCTTTTGTCAGGGAACATCTAAATGATTATTTTACCATATCACTTTCTTCCAATTTTCCTTCACCCTTTTCTGAAGACAAAGTTTGATTATTTAAATAATCTTCTCCAAATAGTTAAGTTTAGTCTTTCACCTCAGCCATGCATCTCCATTGAAATGACCCCACTTCACATTCATTTCCAGTAGGATAGGAGCTTGGAGTCTTCAATGGGACCTTGAATCTTATCTTGATGTTGGCTGGCTTTCATCCTGGCTACATGAAATTTTATAGTAGCTTGATACGAATCCAAAACAGGGTAACATCTGCAGCATTGTTTAATCCCTCTACAGGGAGGAAAGGGCAGTGTTGCTGGACTTGCTTCTTCTGGAGGGAGAGACAATAAGGAGAAGAAAGTCTTCATCAGCTTGATTGGTACAAAAGGCATGGGATGCAGGTGGGTGCACGTTTTGTATTTAATGTCAGTGGTTTGTTAAGTGACACATTCAAGGCAGTTACTTCCATCCTTCATTGATATGATATCAGAAAAATAAAGATCCATGCTGGATCAGGATGGCAAACTGCAACGGCACTGTGTCTATGGCATATACTATTTTTATACAAATCATAAATACCTGTGTTAAAAGTTCTCTTATGAAGCAAAAAAAAAATCAAAAATTAAAAAAATAAGAGCAGGCTGAAAGTGGCTTAATAGAAGTTGTCATGGAATTGGGTCTTTTAAATGCTTTTTACATGTTTAAATACTTTAAAATGCTGCTCAGTGATGCAGCAAGCTCCAGCACTGTCCTCTGTCATGTTCACTCCCTGTGCTTAGACTGCCTTCTGTGACCCTGTTGAGAACTAAGACACCATCACAAAGCTACATCCACTTCCTAAAACTGATGTCGAATTTGCAAGATCTTTTAGAAATATGGTTCTGTGGTTCTTGGACTCCTGTCCTTGCAGTAGTTATGGAGGTTTTGGGGTAGAAGGGATATTGTAGGATTTCTTATATATTTAGGAATATATTTTTGTAATTATCAGGAGTTTTATTTCCTAGAATTTGGAGAATGTGAAGGTTTTTTTAAAAATTATTTACCAGCCTGGAAGGGTTGTTCAACATCACTTGTTGGATATATAACCTACAAAATCAATTTCTGTGTTTGGGCCCAGCTTAGATGGCAGCTTAAAGTTTCTGAGATAGATGTTGGGCTCGGGTTGAAACATCCTTCTTGCTTTTAATAAATAATCTTTAAAAAATAGCATTGATTTACACATAGAGTATATTCCAGTTCAGTAATTAATAATTCTTCATTGTGTTACTTGCTTGCTTTCAAATAAAAAGTGTCCCAATCCCTTAGACAGTGTAGGTAAGCATACATATAAGTTTCAGCAGGTAAGGCAAAATCCAGAAGCATGAATACTTTTTTTTTAACTTTTTCTTTAAAAACAGTTTTGTGATGTAAAGAATAGAGAAGTAGGATGATTAAACCATTATGTGTGTACTGGCAAAATTTGGTGTTTGTTTCAGAGTAGGCTAATAACGTAAATATTCTTTAATCAAAGACAAATTGTGAGAAAACTAAAACTACTCACTGTATTACACTGTATTATTCTATACATATTATTCTATAGATATCATTCCATAAATATTATCCTATTAATATTTGGGGTTTTTTATATTGCCAGTATTTCCAGTGGTCCAACACAAAAACCAGGCATTTTTATCAGCAATGTTAAGCCGGGTTCTCTTTCAGCAGAGGTGGGCTTAGAGGTAAGTTTGCCTCCTTCCAAGGTAGTTACCACAAGGAACTCTTGTTTTATATTTACTACTCCAAGGATTCTGGATCCCTGTAAACTTACTAGCTGTGTTGGTTTTATTGTTTGGTTGGGTTTTTTCCACGGGAAAAAAAACCCTTGTGGTTACATTTCAAATGAAGCTACTTTGCTAAAATTTTAACATGAGTAACTTGGGTCAGACTAATTTTCCGTGAAGCTCAGGATTTGATCCCAAGCAGTGGCAATAGGAGATGCTAGTGTAGGGGGATGTGCAAGCCTGACCAGTTTCCAGTGTGTTCCCCTTATGCTCTGCCAGTATCCATAATTATTGTATTAAGGGTGTTAGCATATCTCTTTCTGTTTTCATTTAATAGATGTACTAATTAGCATCTCTACTAAAATTTGTATTAATCTCGTTAGGTCGGTGATCAGATTGTTGAGGTGAATGGAGTGGACTTTTCTAATGTGGATCATAAAGAGGTAAAATCAAGTCTTTTTAATTCCCTGAATTTGTAGTTGTCAGCTTATTAAACGTCTGTCCTCTTTTCCTGACCACAAAACAAATGTTTTGACACTGGGCTGTGAACTCAAGAGGTTGTGTATTGGGCATGGGAGTTTGGAGATTTGCATACCAACCACTCTATTTAGTTCTGGAAATTCCAGCCTTAACAACTAGCATTTAATCGAAGATATATTTTATCACTTCATTCACATGAATTTTTCTTTTGTTTTAATTTGCAGGCTGTCAGAGTGCTCAAAAGTAGTCGTACTTTGACTATCTCTGTGGTAGCAGGTGCTGTAAGTACTGTATTTGTAAACACAGAACATTTGTGAAAATTCTTTCGTGGGCAAATAAATGGTAAAAAGAAATAGATAAAAACTAAAGCTCTGTTTCTTTACAAGATCCATACCTCTGTCAAACCAGGATAGTGTTGAGTGGCTTTTGATTATTTCATACTATCCAAAGTATTCTCAAATAAAACAGTTTCATGACTGTGGGCCACTGCAAAACTGTTCCGTTGACAAGGAATGGAAATTAACTTCATTGTAATGGTTTTTCATGTTTGAGAGCTTCTGTTCTAATAGATACCTGCTTCTGCTGAAACATGAAAGGTGAATTGAAGTCAAATAATTTTTAATCCTGAATAGCTCATGTCTTAATCTTATTCCAAATTAATTCCTTGTGTCACTGTTTATTTGATCGCTTTAGTGTATTGAAAATTGCTCAATTTTTCATTTCCACTGTTCTGTACAACAGAGCTACCAGCCTTTGGGGCCTAATCTATAGCCAGCTGAAATTAATTAAATCTTCCCTCTGACTTCAGTGTGACTTTCAATAAATGTTTTAATGTTTTTACTGCTTTAATCCTTCTTATGGCAAAGTGTGTAGTTATATAAAAGGAGAAAATCAAGTTCCATAGACTAATCAAAGATGGTGTTTTCTAATTGCCTTGCGATTGAATTACACAGGGGGAAAAAAAGATTTAATAAGTCTCTTCAGCTACTTGCTAAGGGCTTATGTATACTTTGTGGCTAGATTAAAGAATTAATGGTTTATTTAATTTACTCTTGCAGCAACAAAAGGTGCAGTTGTCCAAAGGCACTGTAGACATTGTTTAAACAAATGCTCCAGGCTAGTTTATTAAGTTCCAGGAATTCAACATCATAAGAACTTAAGTTTCAACACCCAGATATGTTAACAACTGTTAAAAATATGTGATCTACTCCAGCATGCATCACTGGGATTGCATCCTTAAAATGGCAAATTGTTGTTATGGAACTCTTCTGTTCCATACTCGTTCACCTTGCATGTCTCTCCTCAGTACCCATCTTTGTACTGGAGAAGAGAGAGCAAAAGGAAGCAGTTTCCCTACCATGGTGCAAAGGCATTCTTCAATGCCTGCTTTTGTTCAAGCTGTCTACTTAGAGCCTTGGAGGCAGGAAAAATCCCGCCTTCCTAATTAACATGGGATTTTAATTTCAGAAATGAAAATTAGACAAATGTTATCAGAGTCTTCCACCTGTAGCACTGTGGAAATATATTTATTGAATAGATAATAGTGCTGAGGTCTTAACTGTAAAGCAAATGAAACAGGAACAGAAACAACTGAAATACATAAACTATGGAATGCTTGGGGATGTTTATTCCCTATATTTGGGTTCCCTGTGTAATGGTGCCTTTCCACAGCAGCCAGGCAGATAGAGCATTAAAACACAAGAGCTGTGTAGTTGTCTTCACATTGGGAATCATTCAATGTGCTGTCCTCTGGCATTTCATTGCTCAGCGAGATTGCAAAGAAGTATAATGTGAAGTTTTTTCTGACTGACTGACTGGATTTTTCTGGATGAGCATGTGTTTTGCATGACCTCTACACTGTTGTTGCTGACTTCAGTAGTTGCAAGCCTTCTCTGAGGTGTTTAGCACATTATTACTTCGAAGCTGAAACTAGGATAGCTGCTTGGAGAGACATGGTCAGATCTTTGAGGATCTTCCAGAATGTGTTCCTCAGAAAAAGTGATGTGAGGAAATGGCAGATGTGCTAGTATGTAGAATGGCTGGTTTTGAATCATTTCCTAGAAGAGCTGCATTCGTGAGATACTTTCACAACTGACTGGAGTGGTGGTTTTGATTGCAGGGAAAGGAGCTGTTCATGACTGACCAAGAAAGGCAAAGAGAAGAACGTCTCCGTGAGCAGGAACGCCAGGAGTTGATGCATCAGAAGCGACTTGCGCTAGAGACCAACAAAATCATCAAAGAGCAGCAAGAGAAAGAGAGATTGTAAGAACTCTCTATAGGACACTGAAAAATTTAGCTTGGCTTTGGAGAGGGCATGGGAAAGAGGAGCACATGATTATTTCTGTGACACTTCTGTGAGAAGTGAGAGGATTCTCAACTTAGATTAACTTTTTTTTTGCTGTTGCAGAGTCTCTGTTTTTAAAATGTTTATGCTGTGGTGCTCTTGATGTTCTAGGCTTTCAAAGCTGACATCATTCAAAGCATCTTCAGAAGAAGGGTCATTGTGCTCCCTGACTGTCACACCCCAATGATTCAGTGTGACATTAGTTGCTTTCCTGATGCTATCCACTCATCCTTTATTTTTAGCAGGACAGTTAGAAATGTTATACTCTTATTAAAATATGCTATAGACCTGTCTCAGAAGGAGGTAGTGACTTAAAGAGTGAAGTAGATGATATATCCCTATTATCCAGATGGTCAGGAATGTCCTCAGGGTTCCTGTGAAAGCGCAGTAAATCCTTGGTATCTTCAAGGCGACTTTTAAAAAGCGTTTTCCCCCAATGCCTATGGATTTACTGTCTGCATCTTTTTCTGACTGTATGCTGACACACTTTGTCCAAGTTCTTACGCAGAAAACACTATATTTGTCACGGTGTCCTAATTCCTCTTATTGCAGAAGAAAACTGGAGATTTCCCAGAAGGCTGCAGAGGAAGAGGAGAGATATCGCAGAGAAATAGAGCAGTGAGTAAAAGCCTTGCATAGGCAATAAGCCACCTGAAAAAGGGTGCTTGTATATTAGATCTGCTGAAAACATTCTGCATGTTCCTTCCTAATAAAATTGTGTAATATTTCCATTTAGCTAAATGTAGGCTCCAATACTTATCAATAACTACACCTAAGGAATAGGAAACTGACCTGAAAATCAGCACCTGGAAAACATGAGGCTTTTGGCAATAATAAATTCCATGTGAAATTGAAGTTGAACCCTTATTTTTAACGTAGGTTATTAATATACAGAGAAATTTAAGATTAAGGAAATCCCGTGTCCCAGAACCTGTTTACTCTGTTGTCACTGAAACACTACATTTAATTCTAACAGAAAATAATTAGTACTGCTAAGAACCAGATCAGGGAAAAAACAGAGAATATCTAGAGCTGGAAAACATGCGTGTACCCAGGGGCTTGCTGACATAGCCAGTTACCTTACATTTTAAAAACCAAACCAGGTAGTTTGTTGATGATTTGTAAGAGGGAATTTAATAGTCTTTTCAACCTATCAAACGGTTCTGAAAACAAAACCTATTTAGAGTTAGACTGAAATAAACACTATGTGATGCTAATTGACTTGAGTAGAAATTTAAGTCATTAAAGGTTTTAAGTAGCTTTTTGCTTTTTTTTAAGGTGATAATTAAATTAAAACTGTGGCACTGAAAGCAGAAAGATTTGTAACCTATTTTATTGAGGAAATCTGATTCTTACTATCACAGTCTTTTCTGGTTTTAAACAGCTGTGATTCTAGGAACAAGACACTTTCCAAGATAGTGTCATAATAAAGTCAGTACTATATTTGTAACTTAAGCATTGGTTTACATTTGGAAGTTTCAAATTAGCCAGTATGACATACTGTTATTATCACAGTAATTAATTTCCCTTCTAAATGATGTTGGGAAATTGCATGATGGAAGTGTAAGTTGCACAATAATATGTTTTGATGAAGCCTTTTAGAGATAAAATTGACCCTGAAGTCTTCAGCTTTGCACCTTTGACATAAAAAGGGGGTTTTAATTTATATTCATTCACTTAAGTCCCTTTTAATGTACCTGTATTAGCTAAAATTTTCTGATAGAAACATTGCAGGAATCTCTGAATCTGTAAGGTGCAAAAAGGAATATATTCCCCAGCTGTCACAGAGAAAAATCTTCTGACCCTCCTGCTGTGGGCTCTGCTGCAGCACATGGATGAATTCTTACACATTTCCCTTTTCTAATTCCTGGGGAATTGTGAACATCCTGTTCTTTATTGTGGTCTACTATAGAAATTCCTGCAATACCCAAAAGCTGCTATAAAAGCAGACCATCACAGGTGAAGAACGATTCTGTTCTCCAAATCTAGTTTTCCTGTCTGTTATAATGGATGCCGGATGTCTGCCATGTTCTTCTGAACAAAGTGCATCTTTACTTACTCAGAGAGAGCTTTCATGCCTTGAGGGCTGCTCAGGGTAAGGTCTAGCCGGTTTTATTCCTCCTTGTGTAATTTTCAAGTGTTGTTCTGGCGCTGTTAAGATTTTCCATACTTGAATCCAAACTGTTAAATCAGTGTTAATCTCCTTGGTGAGGAGGAGGGAGAATGATAGTAGAGCAACTTGGAGGAAATCTAAAGCTGAGATTTAATGAGCAATTGTGGGAAGCTAGAATGCAATACTTTTCTGTATTAATGGTTTCTGAGGATCACCTGTTGCTTTCTTTTAAAAATCCGGCCTGCAGGACCTCTTGTATAAAGTCACCGTGCCCTTTTTTGGTATTCTGCATACACTTCATGAAAACATTTCAAATGTGCCTAAATGGCAGAGGTCTCTAACCCCGGTGTACTTCAAGTTACATTGTAACTCCGCTTTTTAGATTGAAATGAGATTTAAAAATATTCTGTCCATTGGTCCCTGCTACTGATTATGCCTTTAAATTTAAATAGTGAGCTCAGCTGCAGATTTAAGAGTGTTTTGACTCCATGTGAATATTTTTTCAATTTACTTTGACTAATTTAGACATATAAAAGATAACTCTATAAAAAGGTATAAATAAGCTATAAAAGGGTATAAATAGCATCAGTATATAAGACCTAGCAAATTTTGACACTGTATATCAGTTTACCAGTTCAAGACTGGCTATAGTCAAAAACATATACTTTTTAGGTATAATTTACCATTGTAACATCTGATTTAGGTATATGTTAGATGTTCTGTCCCTCAGTGTATGTTTTAGTTAAAACTGTTTTCTAATAAGTACTTCCAGTTCTAAAAATCAAAAATTTCTAGGTGAGAGAAGGGGTTTTTTCACTTCAGTTAAGGTGACAGTCACTAGTGTATCACTCTGGCCATAGTATCTGTGCAGGTGGTTTTATAACTGGCCTTAGAAATCTCAATATTAAATAAGAACACCTTAGTTACACTGTATTTTGTAAATTATCTTATAGCTTAGTAAATGAAACTGATAAAAGGAATTTGGTTTTTGGGAAGGAGCAGTTTATTATACTTTATATTAGGGAGAAAATCCTAATTTGCTGAACATTACATAATGGTAACAACTATATATTGATACTATTGTTTTTATACTCACAATTCCTAGTAGCGTTTTTTGCCTCTAGGATAACAGCAGAGGAAGAGAAATTTAAAAAGGAATGGGAGGAAGACTGGGGTCCCAAAGAACCACCCAAGTCTCTGAAAACGGTAACTGCAGAAGTGCACTCTGCCCCTCGCTCCAAACACAAAAGTAAGTAATTGTTTTCAGCTTGCCTCTTTGTTTCAGACACATCACTGAGCTGTATGGAATACATCACCGGTTTGTGTCCAGGCCAAGATAGCTATGAATTGATTATTTTCAGAAGGCTGGAAGCATACGATAAAATAATTTAATAACTCTTATTTAACAGGTACCAATTTTGCAAAATCTACATCCACTCAAGTAGTCATGGTTTTTAATAATCACCAGCAGCAGGAAAAAGAAAAATAACAAAGTTTACTAAGAAATTGCCTGAAGTATCAGGCCTCTTTAGCTTGGGGTTTTGGTGCATTGTTTTCCATGTTGTTTCTGTTCAGTGTTTTGCCTGTCAATCTTTTCACAGTTTGGGTTGGAAGGGATCTTAAAGTTAATCCAGTTCTAACCTCCCTGCCATGAGCAGGGACTCCTTCCACTGCACCCTGTCGCTCAGAGCCCCATCCAAAACTGGATGAGCACTGCCAGGATCCACCACCTACCCTGGGCAACCTGTTCCTGTGCCTCACAGTAAAGAATTTCTTCCTAATACGTGATCTAAATCTATCCTCCCTTAGTTTAAAAGCATTTCCCCTTGTCCTATCACTACGTGCCCTTTTCGAGATCTCTTTTTCAGCTTTCTGGTAGCCCCTTTTAGGTGCTGAAAGGCTGCTCTAAGGTCTTCCCTAAGCCTTCTCTTCTCCAGGCTGAACAGCCCCCACTCCTTCAGCCTTCCTGGTAGAAGTGCCCCAATCCTCGGATCATCTCCACTGAACCCATCCACCTCCTACTTATGTTGGAGGCCCCAGAGCTGGTACAGCGCTCCAGGTGGGGTCTCAGAAGGGCAGGATCCCCTCCCTCTCTCTGCTGCCATGCTGCGTTGGATGCAGCCCAGGGTGCAGTTGTGTTTCTGGGCTGCAAGGGCACCTTGTCAGGTCACGTTGAGCTTCTCATTCACCAACACCAACTCCTTCTCCTCAGGGCTGCTCTCAGTCCCTTCTCTGCCCAGCCTGTGTTGGTTCTTGAATTGCCCTGATCCACATGCAGAACCTTGCACTTGGCCTTGTTGAACTTCATGAGGTTCACACAGTCCCACCTCTCAAGCCTCTCAAGGCCCCTCTGGATGGCATCCCTTCCCTCCAGTGTGTGGATCTGAAACTGATTTGGTATCACTGGGCAATCTACTTCAGAATTAGTTGAGAGCCTGAGGAGGTTGTTCGTACACTGCAGAAGGAGACATGGGCCAATTCCCATTTGTTATTTTGTGTGTGACTTTGGGTAAGTCACTTCACTTCTCATGGATGAGAAACTGAGACAGGGAAAAGTTTTTTTTCTGCAACTGGCTCTTACCCATTTAGTTTTCTGATTGTTCAGGACGGTATTTGCTCTGTGTAGCATTTGCTGCAGTGACAGTTCAGCAGAAGGCTGATATTTCTTTTTGAAGCCACATATCCCAGAACTGCTGATGGTTCAACTCCAGGAAAAGCCACCTAGCTCTGCAGGCTTCCCTTCATTACAGAGCAGGCTAAATGCCCACATGCCAGATTCTAACAGCTGTTCAGGGCTGGAGGAGGTTAGAAATTGATTTAAGCAGGACCTTGTTGTTTTTGTGGGTTTTTTTATGATTATATAGAAGAACATCCCATCACTAACTACTTTTTTTTTATTTCATGGAAACTTCTAGTGACACAGTACTTGTCTCTTTTTCATTTCACGGGAACCTCCAGTTAGACTGTCACTCCTCTCTCCTCACTCCTTTCCTCCTTTGTTTCTCTAGAAGATTTAAAAGGAGTTGCAAGTGACCAACTTGAAACAGATGACATGGATGAAGTGATCATGAAGCAGGACAAACAGGTTTGCCACTCAGCCTTAACTTCCTATCCTGATTCAGATTCTTCCTGTGTCTCACTTCCTCCTGACAGTCAGTCTTGACACTGAACTGACCATTTGGTTTTCCTGGGACAGTATGTGTGGTCCTTTGGTAAATGATGAAAGGTTTGGACACTGCTGCTGGTGTTGCTTGCTAAAGATACCTTGATATGAAATCTAACAATCCTACAGAAATGTGGACTATATTGAGTGCTCTGTGTTATCAGTGTTTCTTATATAAAATTATGGTAATGTATTCTTTTTTATGTTTTTACTTAGCAATATGTTGTGTAATATTTATGCACTTGGCTTGAAATATTTTGTCCTGGGAAATGGGGCTCTTCTTGTCTCCTGACATGCCAGTGTTCTGCCACAAGCTTGAATGAATTTGAATGCCTGTTTAATTTTCACAAGTCTTGTTAAAACTGCTGTAAAGTACGACTGTGACCATAGAAATCTTAGTAATGCACATGCCTGTATGGTTCTGTATGAAGACTACTTATTGCATTTGCTTTGTTTAACGTAAAATGTGTATCATTAAAATAAGGAAACATATGACTAAATGTACTAGCACAATTTATCAAGAATTTGACTAAGAACTTGTCATGTAATATCAAACCTTCGGTGTTGCACCTTCAAATAAATTTTAATCAGTTACGTGAATCAGCATGGATTGATCTGAGTGTGAGCCAGTCCTTAGCTTTTCTTGAAAAACCAACTTTTCCTTTACCTTTTGTAGCTTTTGGATGGTTTTATCGATATGAAGGGAAATTTCCCACAATCCGTAAGGTACAAAGTTTGATATGTAATTTTGTTTGCTGTGTGTTTGGACTTCCTCATTTTTCTTCTTCTTCTTAGTAGATATTCTTTATAGTCAAATGCCTTTTCTATTAAAGTGTGCACAAGTTAATGTGCCTTTGGGATGCATGTGTCTAGGAATTTGTCCTTTTGAGCACTTTGGACTATCGAGTTCTGCCAGCTGCAGAGGGAATTGTATGTCAATACGTTGCAGAAGGTGTTGATTATAGGTGGGCAGTTCATGTCTTTATGTTCTCCAAAAGTCCTCAGTCATGTATGTATAAAAGCAGTCCAGAGATAAAAATTCAATGGGAGCCAAGTACTCAGTTCCCTTGCAGATCCCTTCCTAGGAGGAGTGCTGAAGGCAAAAGGTTTTTAGGCACGTACACACAAAATGAGCAAAAAAAATTTGGCAATCTTTTATCATAGAATAATTCTATGTCTGTAGAGATGCTGCTGAATTATTGCATTTTCAATTTATCAGAGTTTCAAGTAATATTTTACTCTTGCCGTTTCTTCCTTCTCTTTATTTCTTGCAATATACATTAGCCATATTACAGGGGGGCTGTTGCTGTGTTGCGTGCTTTGGTGGTGGTTTTTTTGGTAATTAACTGTGGTAAAAGTGCTGTGAAGATTTTGTGTGTGTATCTTCTGAGAATTCAAGGTTTCTGAGGAGGTCAGGATTTCTGTCAGAAGAGGTATTTGTGTCACTGTTTAGGACTATTACTGTAGCCTTGGGTGTGTCCAGGATATGCCTGTTCTCCTTCACAGAGAATAGGAGAAGGATGTACATTCCAAAACCATTTTGTACTGCTAGAGACTGCAAACCATTGTGGATCTGTAACTTGTGTGAAAGCCAGTGCAGTTAGGATTTTTATCTGAAAATTACAAATGCACGTTATGGAACTTCAGTCTCTTCACACAAATAGGTAATCTTTTGTATTGTTGCTGCCAAATACAGTTTACAGAATATCCAAATACCTTTCCATATAGTAATGAAGACCTTACACAATTCCTGCTGAACTTTACCACGCAGTGTGCACTAGAAGCTCGAAAAGATGTATTTTTAATCTTCTGCTTTTATAAATACTTTTAAATCTGGCAGTGATGAATTTTCATCCTACTCCCTATTGCTAATGATTTTTTTTGTTTGTTTTGTTTTGTTTTAAAAAAAAAATTCACTCTGTACTAACAGCATCTATAAATAGGAAGTAAACTGAATCCATGGGGAAAATTGTAGGAAAGGATGAATCATCCTGTTGTATCTGAATGCAGTGAATTCAGCTAAGGTTGTGTGATACATGTTTAGATTTTGCAAGACCTTGACATGTGTATTGCTTAGTGTGCCCTGGAATTCAGTAAGGAGGACACATAATGCTATTCAGTATGAATCAGTTCGTGGTGGGTTTGTGAATTCAAAGCATGAAAAGTCAGTAGCTGATGATGAGCAGAGCAAAATCAAACCTGGAGCACAGCCTTCCAGGGCCGTGGCAGCAATTGGCAATAAGTGGCCAGCTGCTCCTCTGGTTTACTTTTCCATAAATCAGAGGAGAACATGGGCTTACCAATATAAACTACGTCCTACCTGTACAAATAAGAAAGGGTAGCAGAAATGTGACATCATTAAAGTAGAAATAAGGAACAGTTGTTGTGTTTCAAAGACGACAGGAAGAGAGGCTTCCAAAAGCTTTTTGCTTTGGTTGCACTCTACATCTAAAATTTTAGAGTTGCTTTAAGCTGTGTTAGTTAAGTCGTCTGAGTAGGTTTCATCCAGTGCTAGTAGGAGCTACATGGTCTTTGCGATGCAGTGTTCCTTCTTGGAAACAATTCAGTTTCTGCACTGATCTAAGCCTTTATTTTATAATTCCCTATTTCAGTTTCATTAAGGGAGGCCACGCTGGTTTTAGGGCATGTGCATGAAGCTGTTGTGTGCACAGACTATTCACATCTACCTATACATGAGCATCTGTCACCTGAAAGCAATCAATTATAGATACATTAAAATGCCAAAACAGAGAGATGGCAAATCAGTACCTAACCAAAACTATTTGAATATTCAAAATTTTATAGTGGGCCTGTGCCCTAAAGTTGTAACTTTGCAGAGAAAAAAAAGTTGAATTGTCTGATCTCATCCAACTTAGGTTAGTGGACACAAGTCCTCCAAAAAAGTTTGAGTTTCCTGCAAATTGCTGGGTAAATGGACTTTGGATTTTCTTCTAAAAGACCATCCCCATACTTGCCTAGACTGTTATTAAATTTTCAAGGCAGGCACTCATGTACCAAGATCAAAGTTTGTCGTGTTTTAAACTGATGTAAAAACTTTTGTAAAAAAACCTCCCCAGAAAGGGAAAGAACGAAAGAAGTCAAAAAGTGATAGTTTTTGTGAACAGAAGAAGAATAAAAAGGAAATGGAGTTTGAGCAAAAACTTGCCAAAGAGAAGGAAGGAATGTTGGAGAAAGAAAAACAACTGAAAATAAATCGTCTTGTGCAAGAGGTATGTTGTGATCTATAAAGTGCAAAACTGTATTGAAAGAAAATGAGATGGATTTTTAGTGAAATTATTTCAGCAGGACACTTGTTTAATTATGTCAAAGATAACGAAATTTTAAAAGCTGTTTCACTGCAAAACTCTGTTCCCCTGTGTGCTTATTTCTAGTCAGCTTTTGCCCAAATGAAGATAGCTCTGCACCTAATGAGTGTCCATGTGTAGTGATGAATTTAATGAAAGACCACATATAGGAAGTCCCTCTTAAAAGCATTATTATTTTCAAAACTATTTAAAGTGGCATTTCATACTTTTGAAACATATTTGTATTATGGCCATGCCTATAACCTTTTCTCATGCACCAATGTTATGGTTAAGGTATCTGAGACAGAACGAGAAGACCTGGAAGAATCAGAAAAGGTGCAGCACTGGGTGGAAAGACTTTGTCAAACACGGTTAGAACAGATTTCCTCTGTGGAGAATGAGTCTCCTGAGGTAAAATTCTGGCTTTTCCATGTATTGCATGATATCAAAATAATACAAAGTTGTCTTGTAAAAGCAACAGGTTTTTACCAGTGAGAAATCTGTCTTTATCTTTCCCCCTCATCCTTCTTTCTAAGAGGGGGAAAAAAGTCAGTAATTGATGAGTTACAATCTACAGAATTTGCTGTTTCTGTATTTTATGACTATTTAAACATGTTATAATGAATTATTTTAATGGTTTTATTTTTTCCTTTTAAAGTATATTATAGCTACAAAATTAACAGTTCATTGTTTTGTGAGCGGTTGAGGCTAGGTGGGATATGCTGCCAGTGACAAAACCTAGACCCAGCTATATTTATTTAGTGTCCTATGAAAACAAGAACATCTTTGATGATGAGCTCTTGGAAGATTCCTTGTATTGCGTGAAATAAAGATGCAGGCTAAGAAAATTACAAAAAGATGCCAAACTCCCAAGGAAGAGGATTTGGGTTTGTGTTTTAAGTAGTCCCCTTCAGTTCAGGGAGCTGCAGATAGTGATTGTTCCTTAGAAGTCTGATGGTTCGAGACGTGGAGTGAGGCTTTCCCACCATCCTGTTGCTCTGGCTGCCTTCCAAGGGAAGCTTCCTTCAAGAGGAACACTGCAATCTGCTGCGCTCCCATGGGATCCCCGAGAAACTGCAACCACAAAAGGGACCTTGGGGAACACTCGCACATGAATTTCCTTCAGCTCAGTGTGGAGCAGCTCTGAAAAAAGCAGCTGATCTTCTGTTCTTTGTGGCCCTAGGTTCAGGTCCAGGTGTTTTTCAGTGCAGGTCTTTAGGAGAGTGGGATGATTATGCTGAGTTTTCTCTCAATAGCTAAACTTGGCAGCTTGTGTTGTGCTAGAGCTTTGCCTGCCTTGCTTTGCAAAGTAAGAGGGGACCTTATAGATTACAAACACTTGTATTTCCAGAGCTCTATCTGGATTGACTGAATTTTCTTAAATACTCCAGTTTGATCACTGATGAAAGAAATGTTAGCAACTCTAGCAGCATACATAGAATCCTTCTTTTACACAGACAACCTTTTTTTGGGTGAGCTGCTCATTGTGTTCAAACTCTGGAGTTCCTTAGCCCTCCCAATAGATCTGGTGTGGATTAACAGAAATTATAAGATCTCAAGCCTCTTGAGGATTTGAATTTCATAGCACGCTAAACTTTTTGTTTTGATAGCTGCTTAAGCGTTGTTTCCTTTCTTGTATTAATGTGTGGTTATGTTTACACAACTTTAACCCCCTTCCCTTTTTTAATGACATAGAATTTCAGGGCCTGTCTTTGATTATTTTCCTTCAGATAATCACCTTTGCAAGAAGTAATTCTTGCTTTCTTTCCATAAGAACTAGAGAGGCAGGAGTTGTGTTACCTTGATTTGTCCTGTGATTTTACCTTCTGAAGACTTCATGCTCTTGGGGTTTTGTGGGGTTTCTTTTGTCATCCCCCCTACCCCAATAGCCAAGGTTGCTGTCACACCACCACTCCCATTTTTCTTCTTTTTTAAGCTAGAATCCCAGGGAGTGCTTTTAGAAAGGCTTTCAGGGAAAATGTTTGTGTATATTCTGTGTGGGAGAAGCAAGAGCTTCCTGTGCAGGAGCAGCTAGGCTGAGTGGTGCTCCAGGACTGGCCGTCAATCTCTTCAGAACTGGTGAGGCAGATTTCTGTTCTGGTGCACGTAGCTGGCAGGTGGACGTCCTTCTGCCTCTCCCTCTGCCACCTCCATGCGGCGATTTGCCGGGGGCCTGCAGCTGCACACCACAGACCTCGATGATATAAACTTGGATGAGGTTGACAAACCCAAACAGCGCGCGCCACCACCTCCGCCGCCACCGCCCGCTGCTCCTCCAGCACCGTCAGCTCATCCACTTCCTGCCTCAGGTGTTCCACTTCCAAGAGGTCCAGCCCTGTCGGTAACACCAGCTTCCCAGGTGACCTCGGGATCTGTTCGGATGCATGCACCTTCACTACTCCCCTGTGTGCCTCCGTCCCCTGATCCATCACCCACTTGGTCCACTGGATCCACCCATCTGCCACATGCAACGTTAAAAGAGGGAATGAGATAGTTTCTTTGTTTGCTAGTAGTGAATGCAGTCCAGAGGTAGTTTTATTTTAACGATTTTTAAATTTAGGTGAAGAAGGTTTTGCTCTCCTGCCTACGTATATTGCAATCCTATCACCTGCAGCTATCTTCAGCAGAATGCATTAGTTAAAAAAAAGTTGATTTGGACTTGAGTGTTTAAAGATTAAAAAAAAAAAGCAGCAGGTGGCAGATTAAATTCGCAGTTAAAATTGAGAAAAATATCAGTGTAGTGAAAATGACTTGTGAAAGAGTTGTAAATACGTCATCAAATTGCTTTGTCAGGTGAGAAGAGTAGACGAAGAAAATGGGCTTAAAATCAGAAGCTCAAACTTTTAAAAGGTCAAAACTATGTAAAATAAGCAAGAGCTAGTAATCTGGTTAATCTGATTTGACTTTTTGCATATGCAGAAGTTAGCAATTTCTTTGAGAAGACATTGCCTTTCTCCTTATTACAATCTGAGTCCAAAAGAGGATCAAGTATAAAAAATCTTGTGCCGGATCTCACTTTATGAAAGAAATGGCAGCTGTTTCATCGTAATCCCCTTTACTAAGCACTGTAGTGAGATTCATGCACTTTTGGCAAAATATTCTTGCTTGTTTCAAGCAGCAGAAGAGGATCCCGTATGGTCATTTCTTTCCTACACTGTTTTCTGCATGGGTTGACTGACTGCATTGTTGATTTTTAGGGTTTTTGCATGTTTACTAAATAGTCTTTGCATTTGCATGATTCTCGTTGGGGTGAGGAAGGACATATGCAAAACTGCCACTTTTCGGTGGAAGCTGGTAGATTTTTTCCGTGTGAATAATTGCCCTTGTGTGAACCATGAATCTCTTGTAAACTTAGGGGGACCTCTGACAGTGCTTGATCTGCGTGGTTTGCATGTTTGAAGTGCCAAGAAGATGCTAGATTCACTGAAATGGAAATATCAAATGTTCTTATGGATAACAGGTTTCCCAAGTTATTTGCAAAGTAAAAATGATGTGAAATGACAGAAGTGTACGTAATACTGGTGCTGAGAGGAGAAATACACTCTTCTAAAGATAATTGAAAATATTCAGATAGAAGGAGTAATACAGGAACTGCCACACTGCCTCTGAGCCCAAATCAATATGCTCCAACATGTGTTTCTGGCAGTTTTTCACTGCAAGATATGAAAATATATGATAGAGAAAATAAATTAATAATTAAGAAAAATACATCAGGTAACACCAAATAACCTAGCCTTCAAAATTAATGTCAGTTTTCAGTGCATATAATTAGTGTATATGAGGAAATAACTAGGCTCTTAGTAAAATCAATCCTGAGCCAAAGCTGCTTTGTTTATAAATAGATAACTCAGTATTCCTGAAGTGGTTTCAGAAATTGAAGAAAAATCCAAAGCTTGATAAATTGTTACAAAGTCAGTTTGAAACACCACAGATAAGCTGAAGCAGTGCATTTATGTGACTTCATGGATTAAAGTTTTTGTTTTTATGCCAGCTAAAGCAAAAAAATAAGACAGCTGTAGTTTTCCTGTAAGTTCATTCTTTTAATATTATTCAAGGTGGTAAATCTTCTCTGTGTTGCTACATTTTTTATTTTAACCCAGGTCATTTAATTTCCATTTCAGCTTGAACAAATTCCTGACAAAAGGAATAAAATCCTGTCAAATACATTCTTGACAGCTAACTATTGAGAGATCTGGTATAAATTGTCTGTTTCTGAAAATTATTACTAGCTTTACACTTTATATGAACCCAGTACTAAGTTTGTCACTGTTTAGGCTGTAAGAAACACCTTCCACGTCGACAAAGCGTCCTCTGTGTCAAGCAACCCTCTGGTATGTCACGTGCTGTTAACAATTACTGTAGTTTTATGAACTTCCCATGCAGCGCTAATGTCAAGGAAGTGTCACAGGCTTCACTCTGCAGGGCTGATTTATTTAAAATTCAGCACATAGAATTACGTGTGTGGTTGCATTGCTGTGTTGAAAGCTGCATAATGCCAAGTAGTGGAAGTGACTCCTAATGGCCCAAGGATTGCATATTTCAGCAGTTTAGCAAAATGCAGTTCATATTTGTGTGTTCTGAATGTCTGTATGTCACAGAGCATGTATTTTATTCTTCTGTCACAACGGAACTTGCTAGGACCAAACTATATTTTAAATATAACGGGTGCTAAGAAGCAAGTTTCACCTCAGAAGAACCAACATTTTTTTGGTAGCTCTTCGCACTGATTTTGGGTCAGAATGCCCAAATGTCAGGTTTAGCCATTCTGCGTCCTAGAAAAACCTGTTGCTAAAATGTGTGACTCCAGGAGAAATCATCCAGTTCCCGTGCAGCTTTAACAGGCTGGTGTCTGTGAACCTGTCCGTTTTGATTCTTCTAAGATCAGAAGGCTTAACGATACAATATATTTTGCGGTGTGGTGCAACATTAGTTGTCCTCTGGAATATCCACAGGGACTTTCAAATACCTGATTCCAAACTTTAAAAAAAATTATTTAAAAAAGGAAAAGTGGGGAAAAAAACCCACCACATACACACAAAAAAACCCCCACAAACCTCCAAAAACCAACCACAGAGTGGCTTAACTCATTTGATGGAAGCAAATAAATAATTTAAGAGGATACAGCTTGTACAACAGGAATGATATCTGAAATATGTCACGTTTCCTATGAGAAGCATTGAGAAAATTGTGCTAGAAGTTGCTGGGGTTAAGTGAGAAAGTGAACACAAAGGCCTCAGTTTTGAACTCTTTTCTTGAATAAAACTATGCTTGACATCAGTGGGAGTTTTGACTGAGTGACAATTGTAGGATTGGGCTTGGATGTGCTGAATGATTATGTCTCAGATGCCATCTGGGTCAAGGGTAGGGAATTAACCTAACAAGCCCTTGCTGTTAAATCAAGATAAGTTAACTTGGAATTCTTTATGGAAATCTGTTTGCTGGAGCCCTGCTGAATTTCATCTTAAAAGATCTGTGTAGCCCTGGATTAGTTAAAATCTTATTTTGGGTTCACTGTGTTCTTACACTCGACTTTAGCAGGATTTTTTTTTCCTGTACTCATTCAGCTTGTTGCCTTTACAGGAAAAATGCCAAAAGCAGGGCTGGGATTTTTCCATAATCTTGCTGGTAAAGCAGAGTTCAGGGGAAAAGCTAGTATTTGGATGCAAGAGAAATTGTGTTTTGGCTTACTGACTTTGTAAGCCTTAGTTAAAATAATTCTGTAAGCTTTTTCTTGTGTTAATGTCATTAAATTCTTTATGATAAACCATTTAAATTGAGGTGTCTTGGTGAAATGATGGATTTGCACAAATTATGTTGTGAACTGTAATTTTCTTAAATTGACTCTGTAGCAACTTGCTCCAAGTCCACCTACCCAGCGTCATCCAGGGGTACCAATAGTCTCTAAGCCAGTTATGCTGCATCCTGACCCAAACTTGATGGTCAGGCCAACAATCAAATCAGAGGCCCTGGTAAGCCTTTTAATGTTCTTTTTCTGAGTGCTCCGGTACTGCGGGGGTTTGGTTTTGACATTGTTCTTTGACATGTCCTCAAAGAATCAATCTTTGTCCCATTTCTTGCTAACTAAAATTCCTGTATGTTTTCAAGTGATCACTACTGGTAAGTACAAAATAATATTTTTCCCTTTTTTTCCATGCATTACAAGCCACTTCTAGTGTCAATTTTTGTACAGGGTGCAAAATTCCAGAGCAGTGCAGAGCCTCATAATTTGTATATCTTACATTTCATTTATTCACATGCTGGGTTTTATTTGTATAAATTGTGAATTAATTGGGCAGAAATTAAATAATAAAAATTAATTTAACTGCATTTTCCCTTTGTAAATAGTCATGAACATACTTGAAGTGTAGATATATACCTCATTATATCATTTATCATCATCCCATATATAATTTATATATACCTTTTCATTTCCAAATGAAAAAAAGTGTGTTTTTATAGCAGACTCCAATATATTGGTCATGCAGTCTTACGGCAAAGCTGACTCCACAGTCAGCTTCTTTTCCTTATTTCTTTTCTGTTTCTGTTTCAAATGTAAGTGAAGAAAAAAGTCAGAGGCCAAACATTTTAGGACCAGCAATGTAGCATCCTTGGGAATGTATACGAGGGAAGGGGAGCCAGGGCTTACTGAACTAAAAAAGAGATGCACTGCTCTGACAGGTGTAACTCCCAGCTGACAGCCCTTGAAATTCACCTAAAATAGCTGGTAGACCAATTAGTAGTATTTATTCTTGACAGCCATCGTGACTTATGCTGTTGTTATTGGAATTGTGTGTTTGTTGCATGCATGTATGTGGAACGTGTATACATGCATCTGTATGAGCAAGACAGTAAGTGATGGAAAAACAACCACATTTGCATTTCATTTATTTAATTAGAAGCTATTTCTGACAATGTATTATGTGTGCAATGTTCCTAGCTGTGTTTCATTGAAACACAATGGTCTTTGTCATTTTCTGCTCTAATAATGTAGATAATTCGTGTTCCTTTATTTTCCCAGTTACACTTGGAACAAGTTTAAGTGATACTTAGTAACCAGTTTTTCCCACAGCCATAGCCAATGTGAGGCTTCTTTATTATAAAGGGATTGAATGAAACTTGGAAGCAGTTTTTGTAAGTTGCTCAAGAGAAGGCAGGCACATGAGCTAAAAATAAATTCAGATCCCTCCAGTATAGATGTTTCTTTCAGTTGGAACTCTCACTTTGATTGTGTTCAATACTTCAGTCTCTCTAAGCAGTATGAAATTCCTTAGGGGAGGAATGAGCAAAGTCATAATCTGCAGTTAATATCATCTAGCTCTTGAAAAAATGTGTACATGTGAACTAGTTTGCAAAATTGATAATACCCTTATGTGTGTTCAAACAGTCTTGATAGGAATTTTAAAAGGTCCCTTTTTTATTACTGACTACTTACAGTTAGCTTAAGAAACTGGCAATAAGATCCGCCTCCATAGGGAAATGTCTTATGATTTGTTATGTATACATGCACATTTTCCAAATCACAAGTTTGCTAAAATCTTTCAGATGTCAATCATCTTCCTTCCCAAACTGCCTTATATTAGTTGGAAGATCAAAATTTCAGTAGGAGCAATATTCTGGTAGGACTTGAGAGAAAGATCAGCATATAAATTGGTTTGGTGGACCTGATACCTCTTACTGCCACTTATGACTTACTGCAGTGAAGTCACAGTCCTGCATGAAGTAAAACTTGCATGGATACTGCAGAGGGAGGCTACTTCTGTTAGTTAAAAAAAGAGAAAAGGCCAGTGTATGACAAAACAGTACCTGCCTGTCTCCAGAAGGGTGTAAGAATTAGATTCATGCCGAAGGGGAGTGGGTTTTCGTTGGTTGGGAGCAGGGTGTGTGTGGTTTTGTGCGTGTATGTTTAAGCTCATGGTTCAGATACAGGACAGGTTCACCTTCTCTTAGCAAAGCAAAGTGTCACCAAAGACAAAATATCATTTGCTATCCAATTTCTTGTCTTCCCAGATTGCACACACCTTATGGAACTCGTTTTTATGTCTTAATATGACATAGTGCACATAATTTCTTCTACCTTGTTTGTACCTGAATTTAACTGTCCTGAGTACCAAACTCTAGAAGCTGATCTTGATGGTTTTAATTGATTCAAGCAGCTAATCAAGTTGGCCCTTTCTTGAGCAATTCACTAGTAAAGAAGATGAAGAAGCATGCACTTAAAATAGACATGCAAGAATGGATAAAATATTCCTGTTACCTGGAAGGTAGTTGGGCCAGATAGTCTCTCTTGTGACCTGAGTCATCTTATTAACTAAATTCAGGTCAGAATTACCATGTCTTTTAACAGTTGATGAAAATTAAATTGTTCTCACTTATAAATAGGGAAATGATGGGAGATGGTTAAACCTTGAGCTTGGCCTTGAATGCTGAGGGCTGCTCTGGGTCAAAACCAGTGTGAGCTGGACTAGAGTGAACTGAAATACACTCACGGCAAAGTTAATTAAATTTTGGCTCAGAGAACAGGAGAGGATTGTTATGAGTTAGTGGTGAGGTTTTCGTAGAAGCAGAACCACCATGAACATTTGTCTGCTCTCTCATCTATCACAAACATCCTGTTGTGTGAGTTAGAAGGCTTTGATGCACTTGCTGCTGCTAAAGATTTTTTCCCCTCGTTCTTTGGAGCTGAATGCAGCATTTCTGAAAGGAAAAAATGAATATTTAAGATTTCCTCTAATTTGCCAGATTTGAAGCCTGATTCTATAGAATTGAAGTCAAGACAGGTGCTTGGATACTGTGTGTCGAGATGTGTGAGGATTGGAAATTTCAGTTATAATTGGCTATAGCTATACCAAAACAATCTGTGTTGAAAATGAATTTTTTTTTTTTAAAGGGGGTCTGAAGAGATTTGTAGAAAATCTCCAAACTTTCCCACAAGTCTTCCAAGACAAAAACTCATTGTTTGTATTAATAAAAAACCACTAAATTTTCATTATTATATTCCTGAATATATTTTTCCAAGTAATGGTATGACTACAGTACACTGAGAGAATCATTAGTTAAACTGACAAATAGTGATTTGTTTTGAAGCAAATTGAGTTTAGAAATCTAAATGCCATAGTTTAGTCTGTAGAAAGTTGTTCTTGTTTAAGAAGACTCCAATATGTTTCCTGATTTGCTGCTAGGTTTTGAGTGGAGGATGAGGAAGTGTGAGTAGTATTTGGAAAATAATTTGGGGGTTTAGCTCATTTAATTTTTAAAAATTTTTGTAACCTAATAAGATGGGCTATATTTTAAGTGATTCCAAACTTCAGTGTACCATTTTCTTAGAATAGTGGAAGTGAAAGAAAAACAGAATGAATATGGAATTTAAATTCTTGAAGCCAAACACAGTAAAATAAAATCCATCAGTTACTAATCAAGATAGTGAAACTACTCATATATATCCTAATTAAAGCAGGACCACTCAAAAATAAGTCCATTAAATTCTGGAGGAATTTTTCTTTAGGTTGAATAAACTTGTACTAGTGATTGGTATTTAGGTGATTGTTTCTTTCAGGATGAGCCCAATTACACATCTGTCTTCTTTCAGCTTATCCCCTTCACAAGGAATTTAATAATGGAGTTCACTTTTTTTGGTATAGGAAATCCCTGGTAGGAAAGGATATCATAAGTGCATAAACATGTATTTATCATGACTTCTCTATATTTTGGAAATTATTGTCTACGGTTTTGTCCATGTTTAGGTTTGGTTTTTTTCAATTATTTTTTCATAAATCATAGATAGGAGACTCTAGCATTGTTTTCCAAAAATGAGATGTAAAAGCAGTCACGGAAAATATTTTTAAGAAATCTTGTGGTATGGAAATGTGCATTAGTTATGTAGTTTCTCTAGAATTCTTTCCACTTTGTGTTCAGTACTATTTCACTCTGTGTGTTCTCTCATTTTGAGAGGATACAGGGAACAAGAACTAACAAGTGCCAAGTGTGATTTAGTCCCTAGGAAAGCAAAATAAGCAGTGGGATAATTTATGAGTAGGTGATAGTTATTCACAGCAAGAAGTTAATACCTGGTTTGGCAATTTTCTTTCTTTTGCAGCCACAAGAGATGTTTAAAAGGATGGTGGTTTACAATTCATCATTTAGATCTAACAAAAAACAAGTAAAATAACATTTTCCATGTTTTGTGTGGTACTTCTCGTTTGACTGATCATAGATTCAGAACTTTCCTTTCTAATCCTGTTGCTCAGTTTCTAAAACAGAAGATGCAAGGCACTAATGCATGAGATCTGCTAGTCTTTGTGAGCTTTAAGTGTGTGCCTGTGGCTCCTGCTAGTCTAGACAAAAGAAAAATGAGAGGAGAGTGAATCCTTCAGGTTGAACCATCTGTAACTACTCATATAGTTAAGTGCAACCTCTGAGATGGCTGAACACTGATAACTGGTCTGATACTGATAATCCTAAGGTTTCCTTGTTTCTCTTAGTGTACAGCTGCCATGCTTTCAGTAATAAAATATTTTATTAGTTTAACAAATAGAGCTATCATCATAACACTGTTACTGGTAGGAAATCAGAGGAAAGCACTTCTGTGGTGAAAAGCACTTATTCAGCCTTCCTGTATTGTGTAGGATTTTCCTGCTGTATTATTGCTTTTGTTGCTTTCATCTGTCATAGTGATGAGGTTTTCATCTCTTTCCCTTTGGTTGACTGGTGGTTCAAGAGATGGTTCCTTGAAGAAGTGAACTTTATGCTTAACTTCTCTGCTGCTGCAAAATGAGGCAGTTTCTGTGCAAAACACCTTTGTTAATGTCAGCTAAGTTAGATGCATTGGCATGTTGTACAAAAAGTTGGCATACAGTAGTGAGCTCATGGTATGAGCTTTTGAGTGGTAAACCATTATGATTAATAGTTTTTTTTCCTTCTTTTGATCAGTTTCAATCTAGATCTAGAAGGGAAAACTGGATTTGACTGAGAAAAATCCAACTTTGAGATTATTCAGTTGCCATTGAATGTCAGTATGTTCTGAATATATAACTGTTGTGTTCTCAAGAAAGGTGGTTTTTGGCAAATTTAGTTGTATCTGGTCACAAGTTTCTCATTCAGTTCTTTTTGTTGTTGTTTGGGTGGGTTTTTTGTTTGTTTATGGTTTGTTGTTGCTATTTTAGTCAGGTCTCAAATGCTCTTGACTATTGTTGCTAGAAATCAGTGAGCAGTACCATTGGTATAGGTGCTTGAGTTTTGGAGGTTGATTTTTTCTTTAAGTAGGTACTTTGCCTTTCATCTGGAAGTCCAGTTATTTCAGTGCAAACATTTTAATGTTCCATTTTCAACTTATGTTCAGTCCTCTGAATGTTTCTGGAAGTCAGGAAGGGATTTGAATGGTCTTAACTCTTTCACCTGAAGTGTGCTGAGTAGTGTGATGGTGAGCTGTGCTTTCCTCACGGTGTTACTTGGTTCATTAGTCCCTGCTTGGATATGGAGTGCGCTCTCTGATCTCTGAATTTGTGGTGCCCAGTTCAAGAAAGATTTATTACAGTTCAGTGCATGTCTTCATTCTGTCTTAGCTGTATTTGTACATTATTGGATCCAGGTCTTACCTCTGATATGTAGTGCTATGAACTCAGGTCAATGGTTTAGATAGAACATTAGGAATAAGTTCTTTACCCAGAGGGTGGTTGGGCACTGGCACAGGCTCCCTGTGGAACTGGTCCCAGTACCAAGCCTGACAGAGCACAAGAAGAGTTTGGACAATGCTCTCAGGCACATGGTGTGACTCTTGGGATGTCCTGTGCAGGGCCAGGAGTTCGACTCTGTGATCCTTGTGGGTACTTTCCAGCTCAGGATATTCTATGTTTCTATAACTTCACTTGCAAGTTGTGGTTTGCTGTTTTGGGTTGGTTTTTTTTTTATTGTGGGGCTTTGTGTGTTTGTTTTTTGTGATTTTTGGGGGGTTTTCCTGTTTAAAGTTTATTTTCCCAGGAAATCTTTCTTCAAGGCCAACATCTGTTTTTCATGAGGACGACCTGGGACAAAGAGTTCAGTGACTTCCTTTAGATTACATAATGACTAGTGACTTGGCTGAGATTGGAGTTCTTTTCTCTAAATTGCTCCAAAACCAGATATCTACTTCAGCCATTCTTCCAAAAGTCAACACAAATTCAGTTATTCAAAGTATGAGTTGCTTAGGTAGCTATCATCGTAAAATGTTTCTCTTACAGTTTTAGTTAAATGGTTCACAATATTAATACACTTTGTAAATTAATGAATGATGGAAGTTTTCCCCCAAGGTGAAATTCTCTGTCGCAGGGGTCCGGTGCTGGTCAGCACCAGCACACCGTGACCTTCCTGGAGGGAGAGCGTCCTGCAGAGCACAGCTCTTCCTGGGGTGCTGGCAGATCTCCCTGGGCGACAGGCGATTCCAGCAAGTGTAGCAACTTCTGAGCTACAAGTGATTCCAGCTCTTGCGATTCAACTCTTTCTGAAATGGCCCAAGGCGAACTCGGGGACAGAGAGACAGGAGCCTCGCATGGCAGTTCCGCAGAGGTCGCCTTTACTACCCTGCGAAGGGGAGGCCAGGGACCAAACTTCCCTCCTCGTCAGGGGCAGAAGCAGAGTTTTTTATGGGGAAGGTAGGGAGTGGGGTAGAAACCAGTTGGCCAACAGGGTACAGGCTATTACCATGAAGAAACAAGGCATGTTGGGATCTCACCCTGACCCAGGGGAAGGTAGCTTATCTCTGGCTTCTCCAGGGGAGTGCAAAAGGCTCCTGCTTTAAAGGCTCCCAGCCCTCCAGAATTCTCCCCTTTCTGATCTGTCTGATGAAATTCCCATTTATTTAGTTTAAAAATGTAATGCAGTGTAACAAATATAATGTAAGGCGCTGCTGTTAAGGATGAGATCAGAACCCAGAGGGTCATTCATAGTCTCATCAAAATTAGACAACTGAGAGAGGTGATAAAGATTATAGCAGAGGAGGCATTAGTGTTTTCTACTGCAACTTTGCCATTTAACAACCAGCCCTTAAATATGGCAGAGGAACCTTAGGCTGTGCATTTGATTTACAAGTGGAAAAAGGCTTAGCTGAGTCTGACAGTGGAATAGACCTTGTCATCAAATGGATCCAGGAGAAAAGAGGGCAGTAATGAATGTATCAAGCTTGATCATGCACTGAACCACTGGTCTGTGTCTTGCCTGCTGTGTCTGCAAAGGGTTGGGTGGTTCTGTGTTGTTCCCCATCACCAGGTTATTGCAGCTTGAGGCCACAAGGGTGATACAGCATTTAGATGCCTCAGCAAACATTTCTGTTAAGTCCTGAAGTCCTTACTTTAACATGTAGGATAAGTTTTTAGAAACCTTCAGCATTGCCAATACAGTCTTACCCAGTAGCTACTAATCCTTCACAAAAAACCACCACTCAAACACCATTGATTCCTGATTGCTGATGCAGGAGTTTCCATCCTTGCAGAAAAGGTAACTCCTGCTTTTCTCTGCATTCCTGGTCTGGCAAGGGTTAAGTACTTCATTTGGTGGGTCCTCTCAAAGCTTAAATCTTGCTCTGCTTAACTGCAGTATTTTCTGCATTTCAGACACTCCCTGACAAAACTTTTAAGTCCTCCACAGAACCATATGAAAACAAAAATCATTTGTTGTCCTGCATTTGCTTGTGGTATCAAGCCAAATCCCTGAAGCCCCATGGCAAGAAGGAGAGAAGGGGGCTGAAAAAGAATCCTAAAACCCAGTCAGGGTGAAGTAGCACTGCTGACAGGTGAATTGGAACCTGTTATTTCTACTTGCTAGCATCCAACGTGGTGATAATCCCAAGAAATATTTCTCCAAAGAGTATGGCAGAATGCATCTGCCTAGGGTGCTTCCAAGATTTGTTTCTGTTCTGTCAGGTGTAGAGAGGAACTTTGGAGCTGACAGAGTGGGAGACTCTTCCTCAGAACAGCTCCATAATATGACCAGCTCAAATTATTGATCTGTTTTGAAATGTCTTCTGACTGTCAGGATGGACTGTTTGCTGTCTCTCTGTGCTTTTCTCCATTTACTGTCTTGTTTCATAGCTTACAGAATTATATGTTCTCTCACTAATAAATAAGATGGAATTTGTGTGTTGTGTGCTTGAATCTGATGTTTTTGCAATTAAATATTGTTTTACCCTCAGGGCTTTCAGAAGTATGTGGAAGATTTTGATCCATATTCAATGGTAAGGAGAGAATTTAAACATGCCTCACTGTTTAATATAAAATACACTGGAAAGAACCTAAATACTTGGTTTTTGAGGACTGGGAGGGAGTAAGATTCTTGCTTGTTGATTTGTTGGGCCTTGTGTATTTGTCCTGCAAGAACACAAGGAGTGTTCTTGCAGGAAAGGATGATGTGGTGCTCTGATCTTCCTCTAACACTATTTTAGAGGAGGGGAAGGTTCCTTTTCTCCCAGAAAATACGTAGACCAGCCTACCTGTTTTGTGTTTCCAAAGTGGAAATGACTAATCATTATATCTTTTCACAGTTTACCCCAGAGCAGATTATGGGAAAAGATGTGCGGCTATTGCGAATTAAAAAGGTAAGTACTGTGTTGTTTGATTGGTATTTAAAGGGTTCATGTAAGCACTTGATGTACAGTGTCATTTACTGGGAAGAAGCAAAGATTAACCTCCTGTTCATGGCAAAAATTAACAGCCTTTTCTGAACTAAAACTGTTTATTTCATAGGAAGGATCACTGGACCTTGCAGTGGAGGGAGGAATTGATTCCCCAATTGGAAAGATAGTTGTGTCCGCCATCTATGAGGACGGTGCTGCAGACAAACATGGTGAGAAACAATGGGGAATTGGGATGCTGCTGCAAAGCGGCTCCTTACGCTGGCTGAGAGTGGTTGGCTGACTTCACAGTCCAGTACTGAGAGGCTCACTTAGATTGTCCCAGGAGACAAGTTCTGTCTCAACTCTCAGGGCAGCCCAGAGTTTCAAGAGAGCTGCTAAATTAATAATTATGTAAAACTTACCAAAACCAACACCTGATTTTCTGGTGTATTCTTTTAATCAAGGAATATGGTCTCCATTATTTCGCAATTTCCAAGCAATGACATTTGTAGTACTTCCATGCCAGTACTAACCATAGCTATGCTATGCTGCTTAGTTTTGTTCTTTATGCTACTTTAAAAAGTAATTTGTCTTGTTAAACAGCTGGCTTGACTCCCAAAACCCCACTAAAGACCAGAACCTCTGAATCTTAGCTCTCTGAAGGCACAAGAATGTGCTCACCAACACATCTAGGCTTTGCACATGGTGGGAAGTATCTGCCATCCTTTCCTTGAGAACTCTGGTGATGACCAGGTAGACAGACAGGACAATATCCCCTTACACTGTGTTTGCTGCCCTTGTCCCAGCCTGTACCTAAGCTCAAGTCACTCTTGCTGTAACAACATCTCAGCCATGTGATCTCCTAAGAGCTCCATTTGACTCTTCGCTCTTTCTAGGATCTCTCATAACCAAGGCTGTTCCCTTCCCATCTGTGTGTCCTCCTTCAAATCCAGTCCCAGTTAGCTGGTTGTGCTTCATTCCAGAATGGCAAGTCAAAATCAGCTCTAAGGACTAAACATCTTACATACGCTTGCAAAGGAATGACAGTCATGAAAACCCTTGACAAATGCCACTTTATTGCTTCAGGAATTTAATTAATTGTTCCATTTTTATAGAATCATAGAATTATAGAATGGACTGGGTTGGAGGGAATCTTCCAGATCATCTTGTTCCAAGCCCCCTGCCATGGGCAGGGACACCCTCCACCAGACCAGATTGCTCAAAAACCACATCCAACCTGGCCTTGAACACTTCCAGGGATGGGGCATGGTAGTAACATCCTACAGTCACAGTTTGTGAGCTGCATAGCTGGATTACCCAAACAGGCAAACTGCTACTGTGGAAAATCTTACTGAAATAATTTCTTACTTGTCAGTGATCAATAAGAAATTTGTTTGGATTCCCCATGCCTAAAAATTCCTTTTGTGCTTGCCTGTAGCAAACTTCCTTCAATTTTTAGTGTAACCCTTCACATCTGGTATTATACTCTGTACTGCACAAGTATGGCACGGAAAAGACTCGCGGAATTTTTTTTCCTTACGTGTATGTATATTCATATTGGTCTTTTCCTCAGGAGGCATAGTGAAAGGGGATGAAATACTGGCTGTAAATGGCAAGATATTAATTGACAGCAAGCTGGCAGAAGCACAGGCAACTCTAGCAAAAGCTTGGAACATGGGTGGGGTGAGTAACCTCAAATACTGCTTCATTCTACCTGTAGCTCTCATATGACAGATGCTTTTCTATCATGATGTTGTCACGCCAACACAAATAAGGTTTCAAACATCTAAAGTAGCAGGATGTCATGTACTACCATGTACTAAAATCTCCAGGACATGTTGGTATGTAGCATCTCTGAAAACCATGTGTGTAATTTCCTGTGAAATTTCATGGTATTTAGCCACGTGTCAAGATTGGTATTTAAACACATTACATTCTGAGTGTTTATAGTACATTTATCTGTAGAATCATTCTTTGATCTTGAAAATGACTTGCAAGATGATTGGAATTTTCTGATAATAGCTTATCTTTGATTTCTTAATGTACAAGCAACACTTTGCTTCAGCTAAAGCAAGTGTTTTCTCAGCAAGCACTCTATTAATTGCTCAGATGACCAAATACAGGATGATTCTTAGAATTGTTTTCTTTGTAATCTTGTTGCAGCAGTAGATTTTTTCTGTAACTTCAATATAAAAATCAAACAGCTCAATCTTTAAAAGATCTTCCTATAAAAGTTTTCAATAGAGGCCTTGCTGCTGCTCACTGTGGTTTTCCAGGAACAAATCACCCCCATGATTCTCTATCTGACGTTCCACGGTGGTCCACTGGCCACCTCTAAGAGCAGTACTTAGCAGCACATGTTTGCCTGTGCTTTTCTTTTTCAGGATTGGATTGACTTAGTCATTGCAGCATCACCCCCAAAGGAATATGATGATGAAATGTAAGTACATAAGCTTTTTCTCTGGGGATTACAAACTGAGTAACAATACCGTATACAGTTTGCTTTTTTATCAGACATTTTTCAAGTATCTACTTCTTGTGGACTATATAACCTTCTGCATTACACGGTTGCTAATTTGATAGTTGTAAGTAGCTGTCGTGCATTACAGCAGTGGTTCCCAGACTGCAAAATTGTGATTCTCAGAATTGGTTGTACGTGACTACACACTCATACTTTCAGTTTAAAGTCTGAGGATTTGGGGTTGGGTTTCTTTAGAAATTACACTTAACTTCAGTCTGAATCATTTACTGTGTTCCCATAGATCATAGTTTAGGGAAACAAATCCCCATAAGCATTCTTCGTCACAACCAGACGTTTGATGCTGTTGCTTGGGCTTGGTTTTTTTATTAATTGCAGTTACTGTTCTTGTCTAAGCAAACTTATGTGTAAAATTTTCAAAAGAGATAAGTGATTTGGGTGTCTGGGCAATTTGTGGTGTTCACAGAATCCTTACTTTAAAGATAATCAGCATAGGTGTGAAACAGAAGAATCCATAGCTTCAAGTGTGATGGAGGTATCAAGTCAATCTAACTTGCTTTTATGTTGGACAAACAGTTTCAAAAGCAAGACTCATGTTTTCTGGATTGATTGAAGGAAAATATTTGAAGATATCCTTACTACCAAGTAAAATGGCAGAGTAAGACTTGGTAGTCGCTGTTGACCTGGGCTCTTGTTCTGTGTAGAACACTGGAGTATTAGTTGCTGTAAATCACTTTTACTAACACTGACTGTAGATTGACGTGAAATTTTGTTGAATACCTGTGCATAAACTAACAAGCAAGGAAATAACTGTCACTGTTATTTTTGTTTTCATATCCTGTATATTTAGCCCTACCATTCCCTCCTCAGCAGTCAGTCCCAACACCCACAGAAAGGTTTTTGAAGGCAGTGCACCTGTGTACAGACAAGGGTATCTCCTGCAGCTGTAGCCACTGCAGTGTCCCTCATGGTGAATAGCACACCTGGCTTAACATGACTGGCCACTGTGAGGCTGCGTTATTCTTTCAGCATGTGCCTGCCTGTGCATTGCTTGCCATGCTTGCTTTTGTTCCTGGCATGCTGGAGCTGGAGTGTTCTTTGGGCTTTTGCCATGCCTGTGCTATTAAAACATAAGTATTTAGTTTCTACTTCATCAAGTCCCTTAGAGATCCTCTGCAGAATTGGTTTATCATCTGCCAGACTATTAAATAAATAGGCCCTGTTTAAACAAGTAGGATTAACCTAAGGCTTTTTCCTTATCTGTGGACCACTGCTGTGGCTTTGTGAGTTCATAAGTACATAAGCAACTACAAATTATTTCTTTGTGAAGGCTTGTCCAAAGAACAAGTTTCCATCTGTATTATATGTCAGTGTGCCTGTAAACAAGCATTCACGAGTGTTTGGCTTTCACTGAAGTTTTCCTCTGTTAATTTGTCACTATAAAATGGGTTTGTTCTGAAGTTATCCTTGTCTCAGAAATTCAGTTTACTCTGTATGGCTTCTCTGTGCTGTAATCACTGTAAGTACAGTCATAGATCTCTAGAACCACCAAGGTAAGATTTCTCATTGCATGTGGGTCTTCTCAATTATTACTTATAATACAAATAAAATTCCTTGATTAAGATCCAGTTACAAAGCTGTGCTTACCAGAAGGATTAAAAGCTGCACAACAGCTAACAGCATGTTTTACACTATCTTTTTTTTTTTTCCACAGGACATTTTTTTAAAGAAGACTGCAACTGTTGAAGTGGAATCTCTCCTCTGCAGAAACCTGCTGCTGTGTAAATGAATAGAAAGTCAATAACCACATGAAATGCATCTTTATTGATCAACCTGTAAATTGAACCAGAGACTTCATATTCTTCAGATAAATGGAGTAATTTAAAATCATTCTATAGACACACAGCAAAAATTTTTTTGCAAGATGATTGAGAAGAACTGCTGATGAGCATAGTTCAGTCTGTGAGCACTCAAGCTATTTTTGCTATTTTGAGGGGCCAAATTTTGTAAATTGTCTTTCAGTTTTCCTGGAAATAGACTCTAAAATGACAAATGAAGATAGAACACAGATGTCTGTTCCCACATGCAACACTTGTGAATACACATTCTTCACAGGCCAGTTTGGGTGTGAAAAGGATTATATTTTTACTTCCTAGACAGTGATTTTTCCTGGGAAAATAGGCAGGTAATTTCTGTTCTCACTCATATTCTTGTCACTCTCTTAATGTCCATTTTTGTGTCTCAGTTGTGAGGTTTTCTTGAATATAAAAACTCTGCTGGTGGAATAACTGAGAATACCAGGAATGCTAGCATTATAAGGAATAATTTTTATTGTGATGCTTATACAGTATAAAGAATCTTCTGTACCAGTGAAGTAAATAGCTAGCAAGTAGTCAGATAAAATCATTATGTGTAGTCACACTTATACTACTGAGTATTTGTATATTGGTGGCAAAAATTCCTCCCTCATATAGTCATGTGTGGAAAATTTGGGTGTGATTCACCGTCTGCAGTGATGTACTTTGTTCTCAGTGAGGCTATATATGTGACTAAGCTGTGCAGGAAGTCACCAAGTGTAATATTCTGCTCTTGGTGACTGTATGTCTTAGGTTTGAGTAAATGCCTCAAAACCATAAAATCTATGCCAGCTTGGCTTAAAGTAAGTATTTTTAGAGTTTTAGACTTTCCTTCTTTTTGAGATACCTCCTTAGAAATGTAATTGTCTTCTTCCCTCTTTGTATCTTCCAGTTGGTATTCTGGTTTTCGTGTTGTGTTCACGTTTTTCTCACCTGTACTAATGAGAGACTGTTTACAGTTCATTGGCATATCAAATTCCCACTGAAGTCTTGCCTTTTCAAGGTTTGGAGAAGCCCTTCTCTAGCACATAAAAATAACAATTATGTTCCTGAGAACTCTGTATTCATATGCAGATGCTCATGTATGTTGACTTCCTTTATTTACAGTGTTCTTCCGGTATGCCATTTAATGTGTGTGGCAGGGTACATGTGTTGGAATATTTAAAATTTTAATCTCTCACAACTAATCCAGAAATAAAATTGTATTTGCCAAATGGAAGAAGTCTAGTTTCCTATTTGTCTCTGGGTTTGTACATCATAGTAATAATCTGCTAAGTACACAGATTTCTGAGTTTTTCTTTAATAACAGGCCCATTTGCGAGAGAATGCCGCCCTTGTAGAACTCAAAATTCACTTTGCACAGAAGGGAGTTGTCACTTGACTGAGCTGCAGTTATATTTTAAAAAGTTTTTTGGGGCAGATCTGGTCATTTGATAGTTGGCAAGCTACTGAACACAGTTGCTATGGTTTGGGGTTTTTTTTTTGCCAGGTCTTTGGGTGCATCTATCCAGGGCTGTAGACTTTGTAACCAGCAAACTAATCTAAATGCATCAAGATTAGGACCAGAAGGAAATTGCAGAAAGATGTACTTCTCCTGCTTCTTTGGTTCCCAGTAGCCTACATACTGCAACCATCTGGACCGTATGACAATGCATCAGATAGATGAGTGGTGCTATCAAATGTTCTCTTGAGGGCTGCTCTGATGTTTTGTAGCAGCACAGAGTAATGCCCCAGTAAAGAACTTCAGCCGGCAACCAGTGCTTGATTGTGCTAAACATTGTCTCATCACACTCAAGACACATAACACAAAAAAAACGTAGAGGTTAAATATTAGAACTATTGCTACTGGTGTAATTTTTTCTGAGACAGAAGGAGCACAGAACGCTGAGCTGGGAAATCTGTGGGAGTACCAGCAGTTGAGTTGTAGCCTTGCTTCTTAGTCACAGAACTATCTTTCTTCTCCCCATCTACCCTGTTAACTTGATTTGCTTGGATACAGCTTAAAATGCATGAGGAAATTGCATGTTTGAGGAACATGCTAGTTGAGGAAATAGTTCCTGCTGGTTACTTCAGGTATATTAAGAAAGTGTTGCTTTGAGCGTTTAACCTGTGTTAGGATGGCAGAGTTGCTTTAGGCGATGTGAGGAGGTTAGGAAAAAGGAATATGACACTTATGAAATCTTAAAATGATCTTAATGCGTTAGTCAGGTAGGTTTTTTTACTTTATTCTTGACTTTCAGTGCCCTAGAACTGCACCCCATCTTTCATTTGCCAGCTGGCTCAAGGGGTTGGAAAACGCTGCAAGAAAATTCTTTTTCAAGCAACCTTGCCTTCAGTTACTTTTTGTGTGAGCAGAGTGTCCCAGGTGTAAATACTTTAAACAGAGGTGTCCATTTGAGTTGCTACTGCCTTGTTTTCTGGTGGCTGTAATAATCACTCCATGTGCCTGTGCCTCACCCCCATTCAACCAGGCCAGCTTTGGAAAGATAACAGTAGAAGTAAATGGGACTTTCTCTTCTTCAGACAGAGCTTAGCTTCCTTTGGGAGTATGGAAACTCTGACCTGATGCACGAAGCAGGAAGAAGTCCAAGTACTTCACTGACAGCATCATGAATGTTTCAAACCACTTTTAAGAGAAGATGGTTTTTTGTTTTCATTCACTCTAATCTCAGAGGGAATATGTGTAGTTTCTCAGAGCTGTTTGTTTGGTTAAGACCACTAAACCCCACTATCTCTCTCTATGGGATAATAACCCAGAGGAAGACTTTCTCAGAACTGTTAACAACCATTCTTATTCTCTCAGGAATTTCTTGGCCACGTTGTCTCTAGCATACCCCTCACAGTTGCTGAACTGGAGCATGAATTGCATTAGAGACTGGTGACTTTGACATCTGCTCCGTGAGCCTGTGCGTGCCTGTGTGCAGGCAAAAAATGTGGGACCCTATGGATCAGAACCGTGGCACGCATTACAGGATAGGAAATACCATGGTTTATTACTCATATGGATATTATCATAGGGAAGTCCTTGATCTATTTATTACTGCCATTCTGCTATTTTAAGTGCTCATAATTTAGCCACTATTTAGCCACATGGCATCTTTTAGAACTTGTACATACATTTCAGAGAAATTATGATTTTTCAAAAATGCTCTATGCGTAAACAAAAGTACAACATTAAGAGGGGTACATATGTGTACACACAGCAATAAGGTTTTTTAAAACCAACTTAATTTGAAGAGCACATATGTACAAATAATTTCGGTACTTCACAAATCCGAGATACCATCTCTGAATATAAATAAGTCGTTATAAACCCTCTCACCATAAAAACAAGACTGAAAAATCATGGTTTTGTGTTAAAGGATGTCTATCTGGTTGTAAGGAGCTTGATGTGCAATAGCTGATAGATGCTTTTCTGTTTGCTTTAGCTGTATGTTGACCTTGATGAAGCATGGTCAGACTTGGGGGAGCTGCTGTGGAATTCTTACCCATCTTTCAGCACACAAATATCCCCCTGGGATCTGTGTTTGTGTGAACAGACACCTTTACACCATCTAAGGGCCAGGTCTAGTGTAGAGAAGTCAGTGTCTTTACACGTAAGGAGCTGACCCTTAGGGTTATAAACCAGGTAAGTCTAAAATCCCATGTAATCAATTTGTGATAAACTAATAAGTGTTTGATCCTCATACAGATTTTGACCTTCAGTGTTTTTCTGCCCATCTGCCAATTTTATCTTTTGTCATTTTCCTTCTTCTCAGGAGGTTTCTGTTTTTTTCTGACGGTCAGAAATTTCTGGAACCGATTTCAAAATTTCTTTTCTGCAGACTTGAAATCTGAGGTGGCTCCAGGTGGGCTGTTCACAAGTCATGCAAACATTCTTTCAAGGAGTCTGACTAGGATGCTTTCGTTCCTTCTTCCTAAGGAAGGCAGCAAAAGGTTTGCCTCTGCTGGAATACTGGGGGCCTCTGCTGGAATACTTCTTCCTCTTTTACTAGATCTGCATTTGCTGTATTATTGGACACTTTGCTGAAGCTCAGGGTCCATCTATATTTGCAACAAGGTAACTTGGACTATTTTTGGTCTTTAAAGAAAGCATCTAGGATGAAAGAGGAAGTGGAGACAGACATAGGAAATATGTCCTTTAAAAAGCCATAAAATTTCTCTAGAAAGAAAGTTTTTGAAATGTGAAGCTTTAGGAGGATCATGGCTTGCGGTTAAGAAAAAAAGTGTTCTCTGAACTGTGGTGCTGGATGCCTACCATGTCAATGTTGAGTGTAAAAGCCACTGCGAGGAAGTTTTAAGGAATTAATTTTAAATAAGGGTGTTGCAAGACTGGCAACTCTTGGATAATAAAGCTCAATGGCTGTTGTTGAACTCAGACTGTTTGTCTATGTGGAAAAAATGTGGAGTCTGATGTCCTGCAGAGAGCTGCTTCATCCAGTATCACACAACCTGCTCCTGATTAGCAACGGGTATCGCTTGCACATCTGAATTGTGCTTGGTAGGTATTTCCCTCTTAGAAGGAAACCATAGAACAGAATAAGCAAGGCTCTGATCCAGCAAAGCACTTAAGTACATGCTTAAATTTAAGCACATGACCCAATCCCATTGACATAGGTTGAGTTCAATAATCCTACTCAGGCTTAAGTATTTTGCTGGATTGGGGCCTGAAGTCAAAACCTGAATGCAAAGGAGGCCTTAGTCCTAGAGATGCTTAGTATGGAAAGCTGTTAATGCTGAAGTTCTAGTTTTCATACTGAGTTTTAGTTCCTCCTCATTTTCTCAAATAATCTTTAAAGGTTATTCCTCCCACCAGCTCCCACTGCCCATTTTCTTGGCTTGTCCTCATCTTATCTTTTCTCACCATTTCTCTTCCAAACATGAGTAAAACTCATTAGTCTTCAATAGCTATAACAGAGTTTGTTTATGTGGTGCTTAGAGGAAAGTTTGGGAGAAAGAGGCTGAGATTCTCGCAGCATAAACTGAGTAAGATAGAAATCAGACAGCTTTTTTGAGGACAAGGACTTTTCTAAACAGTAAGGGAGAGGGAAAGTTGCTAATGGTTATTCTTCATGTAAAGCAACACACAAGCAAAAGCAAGCGAGTTTCAAATTAGTTTTTTCTGAGGTTTTGTTCTCTTCCCTCTGCCTTTCCCCTAAGCAGTTCTGGATACTTTAGCCAAAGAGGGACTGAGACCGCATGTTCATGCTGGCAACAGCTTGAGGCTCTTGAGCATTAATGCCACTTAACAGAGTGCAAAAATATAAAACATTTCGTTAGAAACACTGAGTACAAAATTAAGCTTTGACTAAAATCTTGTGATAAGTATTTCCCTGACAGAGTGAAATAGCTTTTCGTGGTTTTCCTTTGAAACAAAGAAGATTATAATTTTTCAAATATCAGGATCTTTTTATCTTTTCTCCCCCTCCCAGTATAAAATGTGGAATTTTCAGAAGACAAACACCCAAGAATGGATTTTGATTAGCAGAAATTCCAACTGCAAGGAAGAACAGAGAGAAAGCAAAAGGAGAAATGCAGGTTCTTGCTTTGATTATTCACAAATTGTGGAGAAGCAGATCTCTGAATGTTATTAACCTCGTAGGACAGAAGAAAATGCAAACTGTTCCTCAGTGAGTCAGGCAGCTCCATCTTAGTGCAGAGAAGTGACGTGCATAGCACGAATCCAGATTGAGAGAAGGACACACAAACAAATTCTTTTCTGCAACAAACATAAATTTCTCATCAGTCATTTCAGAATTTACAGGTGAGTGCAACACAATTTATGATGTTGCTCTTCTTCTTGGAGAATTTGATTGCAACAGATTTCTGTTAACACTCATAGGACTGATTGAAACAGAGGTGGTGGGCATGTTTTGTGGTTGGATTGTTCACAGGGAAAAGTTAATTGAGTGTATTAAATTGCCATTAAGTTGTAATGATTTGTCCCAGATTGTCCTGCTGCAGGAAAGCTGTGTTTGTTTGTTGTTAACTGTGACAATATTCACATTTCTTTGCCTCTAGCCAGACAAACAGATGCAGAGATGTTTTTCTATTATGCTATTGAAGTACATTATGAATAGTATAACTTCTCAATGATAAAATTACCTGTTACTTCCTTTTCTAATGGTGTCTTTAAACCCATGTGTACATGAACCGATGTTTAAAATACTATAGTAAATAGATGGAGAAAAGTGGCTAAATTATAAATGACACAAAGGGACAAAATACTCTTGTTTGCATCAGAACAATGCAAGTAACTTTTATATAAGGCATATCACCATTTTCCTAGAAAGTAGGTAACACCTGAAGATTAAATCTTTAATATTGATGTGGTCTCTTAATCACAGGGATCACTATAGTCAGCTATGTCCCCAATAGTGAAAGAGGGAAGAGTTTTTATCTAGCTGTAGCATGTTCTATTCCTTATTTTACAGTATCTTGAGCCTTCTTGGGCCCAAACTACAAGCAAATAGGGAAATGGCAAGTGCTCTTTTATGATGTGGTGGAAAGAACAGTCAGTTCAGAATTTAAGTTCAGCTTGTTGAAGAAGCCATGGCCAGTTCCACGATTGGGAATATGTAGCAAGCAATCTTACTTTTTCTGCCCAGTTACTTTGAGTGTGTCCTGAAGATGTATCCCTGGCACACATGGAAAAATCATCCCTTGTCAGTGCTCTCCAGCTGGATGTGGTTGTTCTTCTTGTCTCCACTGTGTTGCTGTTACACTGCAGATGAGAAACAGACAGCAGAGGGTTGCACGTGAAAAACTTCCATGGCTGAGCCTCAGCACTTGACATGTCCCTTCATATTTGGGCTGCCAAAATGTAGACGTGCAGAACGTTTCCACTGGCTTGTATTGCTGCCTTATCACAGAGGACAAATATAGCCTGGGGAAAGCATGCTGAGACAGGCTACCTACAGCCGTGAGAGAAAGACAGAATTGGGAATAATTCCATCTGGGAGGGAAGATCAGGGTCTGGGAATTGTACCCTGCATGGGTGGTCCTGACACATCCCCTTGTAGTATCAGGTGGGCAGCCAAGGGTGTTTGTGCCTGCACACGGCTGCCCAGGTACCTGGGGGAGATTTAGGCTGAGGGGTACCTGGAACTGTTTTAGGACATGAATCTGTAACCAAAGAGACTGCAAACTCTCTGCAAACTAATCCTTGTAAAGAAGCATTTCTATCTGCTGTGTTTTACAAGCTGGTCTCATAGACTATTGATTCTAAAAACTGTAGAACACAACACAATGCTCATTCATTTTACTGGTCAGTTCTCATTATACGCTCAGGGGGATTTCAGCTCTATCAAACACAGTTGTGTTTACACTTTCAGCACACTACAAATTGACTGCAGTGGTCACCAGTCAGCATTGTTTTCATATCTAATGCTACAGATTGAAACAGTGCAACATATGCTGGTATGAAAAGAAAACACTCAACTTTGAGAAAACAGATTTATTTTTTTCAGAAAATCTTCTACAACAAATGAATATGGCTTGTCTTTTAAGAAGATATATACAATATAAAACATTATCTTCAGCCTTGTGGTACTGCCAGTAAGGAAAAAAGTGATACGTGTGCTGAGGGGAGAATTACTTCAAAGGAGAAAGGGATTATTCTCTTTATAACCATTGTCAGGAACCAAAGGAACTTTTCCAATTTTTTTTCTTTACCAGAAGTGTGTAGATTTTTTTTAAATTATAATATGAGTTTTCATACTAGGTGCATCATATTTCTACCAGCAGCTCATACTTTCCTGAAAGCAGTTCTTAGAGAGAGATCTACAGCTGCTTCACAACCTGCAGTGGTGTGGGTACCTAGAATTGTTTGCTGCCCACTTATAACAGTGCAAATTAATGCCACTTAGCATCAAACTCCTGATGCATCTTAAACATTGTCCACCTCTAAATATACTTGTTTTCAGAGAGAGAACAATCCTACAAAGGAATAAAATCAGAATCATAGAATCTGGAAAAGACGTCTCAGATCATCCAGTCCGACCATTAACCCAGCACTGCCACCAGTCTTGTCGAACCTCACACCATCAGCCTCTTCCCATTGATCCGTCTTGTCCAGACCCCTCTGCAGAGCCTTCCTGCCCTCCAGCAGATCAACACTCCCACTCAGCTTGGTGTGTCTGCAAACTGAGGGTGCCCTCCATGCCCTCGTCCAGATCATGGATAAAGATACTAAACAGGACAGGCCCCAGCACTGAGGCCTGGGGAGCACCACTGTTACCAGCTGTCAGCTGGATGGAATCCACTCACCACCAGCACAGCCATCCAGCCAGTTTTTTACCCAGTGAAGAGTAAAAAACTGTCCACTCCACAGGAAGCGAGTTTCTTCAGGAAAATTCTATAGGAAGTGGTGTCAAAGGCTTTCCTAAATTTCAGGTAAACAATATCCACAGGCTTTCCCTCATCTGCCAAGTGGGTCACATTGTTATAGATGGAGATCAGGCTGGCCAAGCAGGATCTGTCTTTTCCAAACCCACTCTAGCTGGGCCTGATCCCCAGGTTGTCCTGTATGTGACACAGGATGATCTCCTCCGTGACCTTCCTGGGCACCAAGGCCAGGCTGAAAGGCCTGTATTTCCCTAGATCCTCCTTCCTGACCTTCTTGTTGATGGGTGTCACATTTGCCAGCCTCCAGTCAACTGGAACCTCCCTGGTGAGCCAGGACTGATGACAGTTGTAACTATTTTATTTTAAATGTTGCTGGAGAGTAATGTCTCTTAATTATTTTCAACCCATTCTCTATTACACTAAGTTTAGAGTGATGCTGTGGCAGTACAAAGCCCTTGTTTCTATTATTTGCTCTTAAAAAAGGCAACTTGTAAATGCATTGTGTAACACAGTAAAACTAACCTGAATATTCACTACTCCCACTCACCCATTATTTCAGCCACTTTAGGAATTCCTAGTTGTAAGAGTGGAGTATGTTGAAAATACCATGGCACGATCAGTCCGTGAGGTGACTGCTCTGTGCTACTCACAGTGTGAAGGACCTGTGGCATTCGCATGAACAGCTGAGAGACTCCACGACCCTGAATCCTAAGGACAAACTACTTCTTGTCCAGAGACTGCAAGCCTGGCCAGTCTCAGCAGAGCCTGTTTCCTCTATGCTAACATGACTGCCAGAGTGTCATGTGCTGGGCAGTTGATATTGCTCCTGATTAGAATTTTCCCTCTTATGTCTGCTTAAAAAACAATTAAATGTGACCCAAACTTGCAAGTAGTTTTAGCCCCCTTGATGCTGCATAATTTTGCCCATCTTAAGGGGCTTTGTAGTGCACACTGATTTGAATGTTTGGTACTCAGTTTGTCTTATTGTTGTTACAAATGTGTAACTTTTCTATACAAATCTATAGACACTTAACATTAAAAACAATTTTTTTCTCTTGCTATAGAGAGCAAAGAATAGTGCCAAATTTCAGTACTGGGAAGAGTTGCACAGCTCTCTCTTCTTTTTTGCCCTTTTACAAAAGCTGCTTGATTCCTCCTACATACTGACAGAATAAAGAATACTTACCCAGAGCAGAGCATCTCTGGCTGGTTTGAATGCTGTGGCTGTGGACATCTGCCCTAAGTGAGGACATTCAGGAATTACTGCTGCCAGGTAACAGTGTCACAGACAATTTCTTGCAGAGCTTCCACACCTACAAATCCAGGTGCAGCACTTGGCTGTACAAAAAACAACACTACTACTCCAAGAGATTGCGAGCTTCAGGTTAAAATCATCATGAAAACAGGAAAAAGGCTGGAAAAAAATTATTACTGGCTAGAAGTTGAATTAATTAACCAAGCAATTAATTTTCTCTATATTTTTATGGATATTGTTTGTTTTAACTCCCTTGAGCCTCTGAAAATCCCAGCTGTAGTCTGCATGTGGGCTAAACTCAAGAGGAAAGCCTCCTGAAATAGGCCTTTTAAAATTAATTAGTTGTATGATAAATCCAACAGGGAATAAACAGTATTAGCTATACAGTATCAAAACTTCTTGTGCATACTCACGATTTTTTTTTAAGAATCCACAATGTGATTTTTTGTCATTAATTTAAGAGCTAGAATAAATGCCACATTGCAACCTATTAAAAACAAATAGAAGAAAAATTTGAAGCGCAAAACTTCCTTAAACTGCAACACCCTTTTTGTTAATTTTCTGTATAATTTTTGTCAACTAGTGGCACAAATTAAAGACATTTCAAATCCAAGTCTGAATTGATAGCTTTGTTTCTCTCTAATTGTTGTGTCAATTTTACCCACTGGATAAATCAAGGGTAGCCTGGAACAATTCCCTGGTGGTCAATAAGCAAATCAACAAACTAAAACTCTCTGTGAACAGAAAACCATTTTCTGTTCTGGAAAGGAAAGATGATATATTTGGTTTGTTTCTAATAATCTTCAACAAACAATTCAAATCTTAGTTTTCAGTCTAATTTCTGCTTTTAGAAAGAGTTCCTAGAAAGACCAGTGACTTTTAGCCCTGTTGTCTTTTGGAAATTAATGCCGGTTATGTTATTTGTTATGGTTGTTTGTTAGCATGTGTAATTCTTTTCGTATAAACAGGCAAAATAATCTTTTATATACAAGAGCCCATTTAAAAGGCAAGCATCATAAGAGCACTTAACTGCATCAGTAACTAAAAAAATATTTGCTGAAGAATACCTCACTGGAGCCAGCACATGAGTTGTTTATTGGCATGAGTTAGTTCACAGCACTCAACTTATTCCCCTGAGGAAAACACAACACTTGTACTACAAGTACTACACAGGGAGTACTCAAAACATGAACCATTTAGATACTGGAAAAGAATGGTGTGATCAGTTAGATCATGCAGAGGTTGTAAAAGTCCATCTGTGTACAAGGGTAGTCAGGAGTGAATAGAAAGTTGGTTCAGCACTGTGCTGTTGTGAAGAATCCTGGTGATGCAGAGGGCAGGGGAGCATCAGGGGTGTTCTTAGGTCAGGCTGGCAAGGGAAATAGCCTGCAGCCCTTCAGGGGATTCACCATGAGTTTTGCCAGTAGCCCCAAATGTGTGAGTGTTTAACAGTACAAAGAAGAGCGAATGAAGAGAAAATGAGCTTTTTCACCAGGTTTTGGGTGCCATATGGTGTTGCTAAGGCAGCACTGCTCTGGCTCTACTGAACGAGGAAGCTAGTGTTAAACTGAGGAGCTAGTTCAAAGCGAGATTAATTGCCTGAATGTTATACTGGATGTTGGAGAATGTGCTTCATAAAATGACTTCATGATAGAGGTCATGGATGTGGCTGAAGCCGCAAGATGCCTGAACTCTGCGGCACCCACTTAGAGATAAGCTGTTCCAATCTAAAACACTTATCTGAGTGTTTGCCTGAAGATGATTGTCCAACAAAGAGTTTGTATTTTGTTTCCACTCAAAGATAGATCTGCTTACTCATAAGTTCGTTCTTAAATTTTAATGAGGGACAGTAATTAAAAATTAATAAGGTTTATTTAGAGAAAAAGAACTATTTCTGTGAACCTCTGAACTATTATTAAACCAAAAGAGGGCAGGTTTAGTTCAGATATCAGGAAGAAATTCTTTACTGTGAAGGTGGTGAGACACTGGCACAGGTTGCCCAGAGAAATTGTGGATGCCACATCCCTGGAAGTGTTCAAGGCCAGGCTGGATGGGGCTCTGAGTAACCTGGTCTAGTGAAAGGTGTCCATGCCCATGGCAGGTTGGAACAAGATGATCCTTAAGGCCCTTCCAACCCCGACCATTCTGTGATTCTATGATTATGCCTATTGCACTAATTTCAATAGCAGCACCTTAGACTATTTTTACACAGAAATTTAATTCTCTTTGTTAAATGACATCTTCTCTGAAATGACAGAATGGAGTTCTTTGTTCCACAGGAATTAAAAACCAGTTTTCTCTGGAGGTGATTTTCTCCAAATTTTTCCTTTCAGACTTTCCCAATGTGTTTTAGAAGGGGATTGGTACCTTCCTCCCACACATGTACATTGCTTTTCCTCTCTTCCTCCAAGAGCAGAATTTAATAGGAACCAAAAGTCATAGCTCAGTGCATTGTGTTTAGCTAATTCTAAATTACAATGAGGATTTGCTTTATTAGCTTTTTTTCCCCTAAGATTTCCTGTTTCTAATTGGTCTCATTAAAGTCCTTAAAATACACAGGAAAGTGAAATTTGCTTGCTTAATGCCTACATTTATATGCCTAACTATCTAACTTTGCATATGGGTTGTGACTGTTCAGAACTTTAGAAAGTTTGGGGTTTTTTGGTTTTGTATCTGTGTTTCCAGGTGCACACACAGGGAAAAATCTGCAGAGTGATCTACAGCAACAAACCATGATTTTTAGGAAGAGACCACTTCTACATAGAATTGATGAGAAAGAGAGATCAGTGCGAAGCAGCTGAATAAGAGAAGCAAGAAACACATGACAAAGGTAGAAAAGAAAACTGAAAGCTTCCACATAAATGAATATCTGTTAAAAACAAGTGAATTCTAAAGTGTCAGCGGTTTACTACTAAAACAAAACCTGTCTGCATTCTGTGTATAAAGTCAAATTACAAACCAGGCATAAAAAGTGATTCTTCCTTGAATTAAAAATATTGCCTTTGTCTCTTTGGAAATCAATTAAATAATCAAAATGCTTTCAAAATATTTCCAGTCACCTACTGAGTGTGCTAGTGGCTGCCAGCATTTAACTTGATGTCTCATTTCTAATAGATATCTGAAATAATGAAGTAGGAAGGTGACTTCTTGCAATACGGAAATAGTTAGAAAAGAATGAAGGAAATAAGATCTAAAGACCTTGTCCACAAGATTTTGGTGGAAAATTAGGTTGTGTTTGCAACATGCAGATAAACATGGCTGTCTACCTGTTGGTTTCATGTTTTCTTTGCCTTTCCAGTATTTTGAAAAGTAATCCTGCTCTTACAAAGCTTCACAAAATTACCAGTTTTGAGAAAGAAGCTATTCCTCTGTGACCTGCTCCAAAGCCCGCAGGACTAGCAGAGATAGTCTGGGTAAGGTGGTTCAGTCCTTTGACACCACAGATAATCACCTCTAAACTTCCCAGAAAAGGATCAAACTATGCCTTAGCATTATTTTGTGAAGTCACAAAATAGCTGTTTCACCATTTGTGAGTGAAAAAGAAATTGTAATTTGATGCTTTAGTGAGGAAAACCAGTATTTGTTCACATTCTTCACCTGACTCCATTGTAACAATAGGGACAAAATTGGAACATTGTTGTTGAAAGTGTGAGTTATTTAAGGAGTTTATATGTGTATGTCTGTTTATTGCTATGAATGCTCAGTTTACCAATTTTAGTTTACCAACTGTTTTGATTTCTGTCAGTCTGTGTGTTTTATGTATTTCCTTAAGTAGTTAATTGTAATCCAAGGTTCTTCCCCATGTAATCCATCGCGTTTCTGTTCAGGGTGCCAACACATTTCTGACTCAGCTTTATCTCTGTGATGGGTGCAGCTCTGTCGTAGGACCTGAAGTGGAACCATTAATTTTAAGACACCATGTTAACTGTGTAATCCGGGCTGTGTCTGAAAATCATTGAAAAGATACATTTCAAATTCAAACCCATGGATTTTCCTCATGTTTTGTTGTTTAAGATAAATGTTTTTAGAAGTGTTGTGATGGCTGACTTGTAGTAAAGGAAGATGATCTAAAGGTTCAGAGAACATGCAGAGGTTGGGGTTGTGAGCTCAGGTCTTGGATTTTTTTGGAGATGTTGTCAGACTTAAATTTCTGTGTTTACTTCTCTGGCTACAGTGAAGGTGATGATGATTTCCTCCCCAAATCTTGACCAAGATTTCCAACTGCAGAGTCAAGAGTTCTTTGTTGCTTTTTGTTCATGTCTAACACAGAGCTCTCGTGTCACTTGGGGCCTCAGGAAATGCTTAAATACAAATGATTTTTAAATTATCTGCATGTAAACTGCTCATACTGTTTATTAAATAACTATTAGGATAACAGAACTGAGCTTGACCAGAAGCTCGGATGAATGCTGGATTCTGTCCAAAACTTAAAATAATTATAGTCTTCCCAGTGTGGGTGTAACTTTCACATTTGAGAATACATATACACAGGATTTGGTTTGGGGTTTGTCTTTTTATTCTTAACCACACTGTTGTAGCTCCAAAAGACCATATATAGGAAATAATGTTGCATGCAGAGAGTTGCTTTTTCTTTGCTTCTGTCCAACAGCAAGATCAATAATAGCAGCATGACAAAAGTAATTTTCAGGTCTATTAGTGGAGCTGTCTGTCCTAGAAATTGAATGTGCTCTGTTATGTTGAAGGAAGAAGAAGGAAATTTTTCATTTATGGGGTCATTTCCCTTGGAGGCATTTAGCCAACTTGTAGCTTTCTCATTTCAAAGGGTAAAGCCTGGATATGTGGGCATTATTTGTTTGCATTTCTGTTTGTAGGATGTGGCAAGTTGTGTAAAATACTCAGCAGAGCAATGGAAAAGCATGACTAGGAATGGAAGGAGTTCCAAGGGAAAGGATTTGATTATGAACCTTAATGTTGAGTGTTTCATGGCTACACACCAGAGATATTTGAATCTTGGACTTTGACTCAGCCTATGCTGGAAAGTGTATGCCAGATGCAGATTTCTGATGCACGTCACATTTTATCTTTCAATACTATCCCCTGGCAGGGACGTATTTGAGAAGAGTTTTTATTCGGCTTTGGCTCAGCTGAGCCTAACTTCTACTCAAGAAAAAAAGGTTTGTAAAGTTTGATTTATAGATTGTTTTGGTGTGTATAAAAATGCTTAGGGAGTGATATGAACCTACCCAGAATAATAGTCTGATTCTTGCAGACTGCGGCAGTCTTTGTGGAGGGGGAAAAAGCTGTTGGGCTTGAATTCATTTTAGGGGTAAAAAAAAAGTAAGGCACGAACACAACAGCTGTTCAGGATACGATGTTGAAGTCTCCTTTGAGAAGAGGGTATGGCTGAATGCATGACTTAATGTAATAACATCTTTATCATAGTGCAGAAAAAAGCAAAAGCTGACAAGGTTGAAAGAACACACTTCCTGTAATCTATAATTCTTCTGTCGTCACTAATTTGGTGCTGGGTTTTTTAATGTTCTGTCATATTAACGATGCATAAAACGCTCAATAGCGAGACCCGAGAGCCCTGGAACACCGGGTTTGGTGCTCCGGGGTACCGCGGGTTCTCACGGCGCGCTCGCACGGGCCCCAGCCGGGTTAGGGAGTGGACGTCCCGCCCCGGTTCCTGCCGGGCGCCCCCCGCCCGGGGTGTGCCGCGGCGCGCTGCGGGGCGGGCGGGGGCGGTGCCG
>WBMZ01002202.1:0-107947 GCA_013400975.1 Atrichornis clamosus | reverse complement strand
AAAAAAAAAAAGCAACAAAAAAGGCACCTTCCCCCCCATCCTTCCGATGGCTGAAAAGTTCAATTCTTGTTTTCCTGCCTGTTTGCGAAGCTCGGTTTAATCACGCCAAATCTGTGTGTGCCATAGGCGAGAGGAGTGTGTTTAGTCTATGGCTGGGAAGCCTAATTTAACGCTCGGTACTAGACATCAAGGGTGTGGATGGGGCTTTTTTTTTTTTTTCTTTCTGTCTTTGTCTCATAACAACGTACAATTGACACGGAGGACTTTTGACGGAGGGCCGGTGTTCTCCCGACGCCCCGGGCCGGCAGAACCCCACCGCCCCCGGGCGCCCCGACTCCGAGCCCCCCGGCGGAGTCGCCCCCCGCCCCCGGCCCGGCCCTTCCTGGGCGCACCGACGCCGCGCCGCCCTCCCTCCGTCTTGCACTTGGGACGCGAACTGCTCTGGCAATGAGAAGAAAACAAAATTGGGGCGGGCGGAGGCTTTAAATCCTGCCCTTTCCAGTGCTTATTACCAGAACCCTCGGAATAAAGGGAAGGGGTGGGGGTGGGGGGCAGCGAGCGAGAGGGGAAAGTTGGTAATGAAGGATACACGAATCATAAAATGTAAGCTATGTGTGATTAATGATCTGCACTAATTTGAATAGCAGGCGTGTTAAAGGTCATTGACAATTGTTGCTGCTTTCAGCATGAATGCCTGAGTGGGATGTATTTGGGACAATCAAATTTAATTCTAATTCATGGAAAAAAAATAATCAGACATGCGTAGCAGCTGGTCAAAATATAAAGATGTGCGTTAAAAAATGCACATTGCCTGTTCTTCAAAGACAGCTTTGTTACATTAACATGGTGTCTCTAAATGCCTCAATAGTAAATAACATATCTGGAATGTCTGGGTTTTGTCCCTTATGCATCAGAATCTTTCCTGCACACTTTTTCAATCGCAGGCCAAACTGGGTTCCCAGTTACTCCAGAAGTGCAGCATTTTGTGAGAATTCCGAGTTCACTGATGCTGGATTTACCTGTGAGAGGACTGGAGCAGATGTCACCTCTCTGAACCTGAAGAATTCACCCCAGGCACACGCCTATAACACAAGCGTGTAGATTCTCTAATCACGGTTTATATAGTACTTTAGCATTTCTTTACACAAAGACCAAGAAATCCATTATAAATCAGGATTCCTGGGCAGTATTTAGAGCTACAGTATTAAGCTAACAATTTCCATATGGCGAAAATTGACAAGTCAGAGCAATGAAAGGTGCATGAGACTTCTCAACTCTTCTACCTAAAAATGTGATTTTTATGACCTATTCCTTTCTCTCAGAGTCTGTACAGATTCTTTTCCTTACCCAGTAAAACATGAGAATACACAACACAGTGCTTGCTCTATTACTTGATAGAGTAATGCTTAAAATGCTTAATATTTTCCATATTTGCTTCCATATGGCCCAGTCTTAGACTCCTTGTTCCTGTAAGAAAATAGGAGGCTATAGGGGTGACAGGACTGGAGGACCCATCTCAAGCTTAGTAAGCGAGGGGTATTCCACTTTAATGGAAAGGCAATTAAAAATTCAGAAGATGCAGAGACCTTAAAAACAATCAAGCGGTATATTAATTTCACGGAAAGTCACCAGCAGAGTTCCTCTGTCCATGTAATTTTAAATAGGAGATTTTCTCACATTTCTTCTGCTGAGTCCAGCACTTCTGGGTTTTAAGAGCAAAACTAAAAAGATATGCAAAATGTCTTTGCATAATACCATCGATGTTGTTAGAAAGTTCAGGTAGCGTAGGGAAGATATTCTTAATTTTCAATTCGTTATAATGTACCATTTCCATGGGTGACTAACCTGTTTGCAGACAGTTTACTCATTTTATCTTTGCCAGAAATCTTCCAGTTTCAAATTCTTTAAATTACAGTATTTTGTATGAGAATGTCAGTGATATTAATGGCTCAATACATGTTTTGCTATTTATAGACTCACATGTATAATAATTCTGGCTAATGAAATAGTTGGAGCAGGAAAGCATTTATTTACTTTCGCTATGGTCTAATAAATTATTTGTTCAGCATTTGGGACCAGGCTTTCTCAAGTTAGGGAAAATGGCAGTTTGATGAAATTCTGTGCGATGACTTGTCTGCATAACTTAGCTTTAGGAGTGATTGGTGGAAGTTTAGATAAGGAAATGTTCCTGAGAAACACCATGGTAAGAGTAGTGAGGAAAAAAGGCCATCTCTGTAAAAGCAAAGCTGAAAGCATAGATAAATACTTCAAGACAGGCAAACAAGCCAAGTTTGGATTACAATTCATATATATGTGTGTTTGTACGTGTGTGTGTACATGTCACATACACAGATACGGTCAGTGAAATGTAATCTGGGGGAGTCAGTCACTCTTTCTCTGTGTGCTTGCTCAGAGTTACTAAGGCTTTGTGCCAATTAATATTTTTTGTTCTTTCAAATCTATCTGAAATTCTGTTTAAATCTAAGACAACAGATTTTGCTGTCAAACTGTACTGTGCTTGGTCAGAAAAAAGAGCACACAAACTGGCAACAAACAATCTTGTATTATTCTTTACATTCTAAACCAGGGTTTTTCTTGGTGTATCTGAAAATACAAAAACTATGTGCAGAAGTTGCCAACCGGCAGGCACAGGCAGCTCTAGTACCCATATACATCTGCAGAGCACCGCACAGGAACATTCCAGTAATGCTTTTTAACAAGAAACTGACATTTCTGACTCCCGTTAAAATGGGCCATTCTAACGCTGGTGTGCTTCCCAAGTTTCTGTGGGTGGCACAAATTTCACTCTGAAACAAAGTGGTTTCAATGAATAACAAGCGTATACTCCTGGATTAAATACTTTGACTTCTCATGTGCACCACAACAGTCTTTCTCTCGTCTCTAATCATGCTTCAGTAGCTGTGTGGTGTCAGGCTGTTTCCAGAGTTTGTACTATGAAAACACACCCTGACCAATCAAAGTTTTGCACGCCAGCATACTCCGGATCTGCAAAATTGAGGTCAGGCTCTTGCACCCTGTTAATTTAGTCAGGCATAAATCTAGCAAACGGACTTGAAAATATTTTTCCATTTGGAGAGGTGCACATATTTCATGATCTGATGTATCTATTAATGTGTAACAGCAATAAGCGACTTGGTCATATCTGTTGACAAATTGTACCAGGTGTCAGGATGTGGTCATAACCTCTTTACTTTAAACTCATACAAGTTGTCCCCTTGCTATCTATGTAATTGCATCAATGATCAAAGATGACGGGTGTTTGTTTCCGTCATCTCATTTATGAATGTAATGAGCTTTTTCTTATGGCAGAAATAATCTGGAGACCTTTCTTGAAGAATCAACATTTTAAACTCTAATGTCTCTTCATATTTGCCCCTACAGCCAACACAGTTGCTAGGATATAGCCTGATTTTGATTTTTTTGCTTTGATCCTCTCAAGCCCACATTTTTTTACATTGAATTATCCAATATTGCTTTTACAATGACACTGAGGAAGAGAGCAGGAAAAGTTAATACTGCAAAGAAAGTACAGACTCAGTGTACACCGTTATTTTAGGTTCATGCTAAATGTACCAACTTTTCCAGCCCTGGCCGTCAGATTTTCTCACCCATATGTAACTTTATAAACTACATCACGGCTTCACAGCAGGTAGGGAGCCCACAAACCTGTTCTTAATTTCAGTTTAACTGAAAGAATCTCAGCAGCAGCTGGTTTCAGAATAGTTGATACAGACTTCCACAGATGTGGCCCATAATAGGTTCAGAAATAAGATAGAACTAGGCCACAAAGTAGAATTAATTTCAAGGAAGACAAATTCAATAAGGATGCTGCTTTTAAGATTTTTTTTTTTCGAGACAGAGATCATTGGGAGGGCATATTTCAGTGGCCTGGGTGTTTCCATGCTCTCTACCAATACTAATACTGCAGTACAATGATTTTCTGGCAGGCTGGACCTGGCTGTTAGCAGGCTGTGCTGCCCCAAAGCAGAAAAACTGAGTTTGTGTCGCCTCCTCTCCCCTCCCCCTCGCCCTTCTTATGTTCCTCCAAGCATAACTGATAGTACTGGAGTGCTTGTGCGCTTTTCTAACTGGACCAGACAAAGACGTACAATAGCTAAAAATGACCTCTGATGTTACAGCGAATGCGCCGCTTGGTAAAACTGGGGAAATTCATTGCCAGCTCTAAGCAACTTGTTATTTGGGGCTGTTTCATGAACTTGAAATAAAGGACTACAGAAAAAATTAGTTTCACAAATGTTCATTTCCGGAGTTTAGTAAGGAGAAGAATTTAAATGATTTCTGGAACGGCATGGCAAATACATCGTTGTGCTATCTTCTGCTGAGTAAAAAACACCTCAAAAGTAAAAGTGGAACAAAACAGTCACTTATCCTCGCTAACAGAATTTCCCTTGACATTCTGTGCAGTGGTCTAAAGTGGTTGAATAATCTTAGTTTATATGGTCTTTCAGCTCAGGCATGCGAGGAAAAAGGAACTTCAAAAAGAGAATATTTTACCTGACGTGTACTATTTTAAGGCTTCAGTAATTAGAGAACTGCAAAGGTCAAAATAGCCATCAATATCACGAGCAACAGAGTAGAAGTAACATGTTTGAGAGGAAGTTAGTTGGTTGGCTGTAACATAATATGCTGTAAGCACTCAGATGTGGAACTGCAATGACGAGCAGCAGAAGAAACAATAAAAGTTAACCTACATCAGATATTTACTTGGCTGAAAGCACACAAGAACTTGCAGATGAGAAATAGAGATGCTTTAGAGTCTAAATCCCAGAGTTTATTGCCTCACTGCAGAGATGCTGCAACTTACACTGAGGTCCATCCACACAGATCCATTCACAGGCTGGAGTAAAAGTTAGCCAGAGCCTTCTAACCTTTCAGTGAGCCAGACAAAAACTCAGCATTCAGAAGCTCCCAAACCTTTTTTCTACCTTCTGGATCTTGTTCAAATCAGAAATGTGTGTCATTAGCCTAGTTTTAGCATACTACTGCCCACATCCTAAAGTCAAATCAGGAAATGCTAGATTGGGGTGGGTAGTTAAGTAATGTAGTAGCTGTGTATCTGCTACTCCCGAAACTGTGTGTGCCAGCCTGTATTTCTGAACTAGCATAAATGAAAAATGAGTAAAAGTACAATGATTTCATCTGAAGCTGCAGTAGTTTGAAACAGTATAAGTCATAATAAATACGCAGAATTTTGGGGAAATTTATTTTGAGAACGGGAAGTCTTCCAAAAACTTCACACTATTTCTTTCATTGCTGATAGTCCATTTTTCTTCCCTGCAAAATTTTATGCCAATTTGGCTACTTTTCTAATTTCCCCATAAATCACGCAAAATTCCTGATTCCTTTTTTCACGTTTGGAGCCACAAATCAACCAACTGCATTTGTTCTACTGAGAGAAAGAGACTGAATCGAACATCCAGGATCATTAACATAAAATTATCAGCATAAAATTATCCTAGATTTTAACAAAAATTTGCAGGACGCTTCCACTGGATTGAAAAGACAGAAATGGGTTAGGGAAGTTGGTCCAGTACAGACTTTGTGAGGGATTTGCCTTTTTCCCCCCCGTTAAACTCCAAAACTAATAAACCCAGAGCATTCAGTAACAAGCAAGGCACTCATGTCAACAAAGACCTTACTTAGAGACAGCGAGGTTTTGAGAAACTTCTGTGGCGAGGATTTGAAGATATTTTAGTCATATGCACTGCACTTTTGCTTCTCTGTTTCCTACAGTATAATCCCCTTTGCTTTCCCCCCTCTGTGTTTTAAAACGAGCACAGAAAAGGCTGAGTGTTAAACTACACTATTCAATTGTCCGGTAAGTACACAAATTCTGTTCAAATCAGAACAAACTTTCAAGTAGACAGAAAGGGGTATTTGGATTTCTATTTGGATTTCTATTTTATCCTGGAAACCCTGCTGAACACCAGTGTGATGGGGAATATAGCCATATCAGACCAACAAAAGGCTCCTAATGTAGTGAAGACCTCCTCCCCCCTCCTTTCCAAGGAAGCCGGCTGGCAGAGCTTTTGCTATCGGAATTGTTTGCAGAATAACCAAACTAAAGCAGCTCCCTATGTGGGTGCCTCATTCAGGAATAAGCAGCACTTTTATTCTAAAACACTTATCTAGCTTCCTGAAGAGAACAGGCTATTTGGAAGATATTTCTTTGTTTTGAATGTTCTTGTGGAGCAATACATTTTCTGGGTTTTTTTCCCCTTCTATTTACATTTTCATTTGCTTCTCTGACAAAAGCAGAGATGTACTCACTCAATAAAGCAGTTATCAAATACGCCAGCAACTCTTAGATTCCTTCTGCTGTGCAAAAGATTCCCGAGTACTGTTTTTATTGCAAAGGATCCCATTAATATCAATGGTGCAAACATCCTGTTTGCTCCTAGGGGCTTTATATAATAAAAGGGTTACGCTTTATAAAGTCAAATGCAATAGATCTGCATTTCACATCACTCGTATGACAATGTTCTTGAAATGCAAGATGTACCACTAGTCATACTTTTATTGCTATGAAGTATGTTGATGTGTAATACTCCACATATTTTTCCCTAAGACATAAGAATATTTCATGCCAAATCCCTCTATCATCTAAGTAGACCAGGATCCTATTTATTTTGATGGGACCTGGGGTAATAAAAAGAATAGATTGCAAAATAAATGTGGCAGCAGCACTGCCAAAAATGCTTGCAGAATGATGCTGTTAGTATTGTCCAAGCCAAAGTTTTGTCTCTCCAGAGAAGAATGGTGCATATGAGTGTCTACTGTCAACTCCATTTGGTGTCACTAAAGCTAAACTGTGTGTTTGTTTGTGTGTTTATTTGTGTTACAGAACTGAAGAGATTTGGAATCCCCATTTGGAGCTTAACTCCCTGAAGGCTCCACTAGGTAGAACTGACTTAACACAAGCATCTGTACACCTTAGTCCACAGGAGAGACAGCATGAGGCATAATTGGGAAGAAGGGGTCAATGGACAGTGAAGAGAGGCCAGGAGCCCTCTGGAAGTGCTCCTGCCTTGTAACCCCAACAAATGTCAGGGTGGTCCCAGTGCCAAGTCCACGCGAGAACTGCAGCTGGAAGCTGGTGTGAACAGCTGAACATGAACTGCTGCCCTAAGCTGCAGGAACTAAAGGGATGGCTGCTGAGGTCACAGCCAGGAGCTCTGCCGTGGGACCTGGGACAAAGCTGACTCGTTTTGCAAACCCCTAGCCACTGCCTGGCTCTACGTCTGCTCCTGAAGCCTGCTGTGTTCCCACCTTTGCCTTTCGGAGGAAGCATATTGGCAGTGTATTAACAGTACCTCTGCACACTCCTTATTTCATTCACAAGTGCTCCTGTGAGGAGGATATAACTGCATTAACATAATGTTCAAGAGTTTTCTACTGAGTCCACACCGTTCTGCTGTAGGGCAGACCTAGGCATAGTATCCATAATCTGGTTATAAAAAAAGTGTCGATGAATGGATATTTGCATGAATGACCTCATTTTTCACTTGCTCACTAGAACATTTTTAAAAGGAAGTATTTGCTTGGTTGGTAGCCAAGTGTTTTCTCCTTGACTACCAAATGTGTTTAGTCCATATTAAGGGTAAAATTCTCTCCAAAGTTCACTGGTAATTTCCAGACCCTGCAAGATTTGCACGCAAGAGACTGACAGCAACATTCTTATTTAATCATTTCCCACCATATTTCAAAAAAATGTGGTTTTCCAGATGCTCCTGACTTCCAAATGCAAAGTGGAAAATGTCCAAAAAAGGCATTACTTCATCTAATGTCATTTATTTAGTACACATACAATCCTTCTGTCCTTCTTCTGCTTTATCAAAAGCAAGGGGATGTGTGACTAGTTTGTATAACTTAAATTTCTTATCTGGACTTGCATAAGTGCATTCAGCAGCTTCCTCAGATGTAGAGTTAATGGGAAATTCCATGAGTTTTACACTTAAACTTAATCAGAGATATGAATGGAAGAATGTAACCATCAAAGCTATTGCAGAGTCCTTCACTCCCTGACCTTTGGGCCCACAAACCCATGAATAAGTTACATTCATCCACGTACTAATACATTTTTTCATCACTAATGCAAAACGGGTTTAGAGCTCCAACTATTAATTCAAGTTGAATTTCACTCGAACTGCTCACGAGCAGATATTTAGTCTTTACCAAGGGTTTGTAAGCCTCTCCTGACCCAGTGCAGCGCAGGGGCAGATGGGGTCAAAGAGCCTGCTGCCGCACAGGTAGATGAGGAGAGGGGAAGGACCGTGCTGCCCAGCAGAGCTGATGTGGCTGGTCTGAATCCCAGGCAATTATTGGCTGACTGTGGCTGCCGGCAGGGCGGTGTGCCATGCTCCCCTCTTCCCGGGATATCACCCGAAGCCTGCCGCAGCAGGGGATGCAGGAATAACGCATCTCTCCCCTGCTCTCAAAGCACCGTGCTGGTCTGATCCCCAAGGCCGCCATGTATACGGGGTTTGGGGAGGACACTCCACGCACTCGCTGCATAAACCAGTTTTTCTCTCTGAGCCTCATTTTCCTGTAGCTGCAAAATGGGTCAGTACTGTTAGAGAGCTGCGCTCACTACTGCTGTAATGAAATACCCTGAGAGCTTTGCTGTCCCTGTGCTTGGAATTGTGTTTTGGCATTTGTACTTCACACAGCAAGGGTATATCCATTCAGCAATCTCTGCCGAAAGCAGTTTTGCACCTTCTTCGAGTTGGCTGTGCAATCAGAGTGAGTCAGTCACACAGCTAAAAGAGAAAATATATACTTTGAATAGAGCAGAAGCTCTGTCCCAAAGATGAACCAGAGAAAAAAGCAAGGTCTACTGCAAATCCAGTACAGGTTTTGTCACAGTACTCCAAGACAGTAGATCAGGAAAGCATAAGATGAGAAGCACCCACTCAGATGAAGACCTCTAAGATAAAAATAGCTTTGTCAACATAAACTGAATATTAAAGAAAAGCTTCAGCAGCCCAATTGAATTATATTTAGTGGCTTTTTCAGTGAAAAGTTAAAATTTTGTTTGTGTTCAGATTTGGGAAGTGAATAAACAATGCTTGAAAGGAAAAAAAATCAATATCAATAAAATAATAGCAATTTAAAAAATATAGTCCTCAGCCCAGCTCTGATTAATACAATTTAATTTTGCTTTTTAAACAAAAAAAGAGTACCATCCAGACACACCTGTGAGCCAAGTTTTGGCCTGATGCAATTTGATACAGGCGAGATATTAAACCCTGAAGACCAGGTTAACAATGGAAACAGTGACAGACTGTTAACAATAGTAAAGGGTAGTAGCTGCCATTATGCTCGTAAGTTATATGTTTTTCACAGCACAGTGGGACAGCTGATAAACCCTGAACCTGCCTGCTTGTTGCCTTTGGTTTGCCTGTAGTTTGTCAGGCAGCACAGCTCCAGGAAAGACCTTGTGTTTACTCATTAATTCTGCGAGTCACTTCACGGGGAATTAGAACAACTAGAACATTTTTAATATCAAGAGCATTTTGCCTCATTTCTTCATTGTCTTTGTAATTTAAATATCCTGTTGTGTAAGCCTAAAGGCAGGAAGTGAGCTATGCAAACCCTTACAATAACAGTATTAAGTTGCAGATAAGCCCATGTGCTCAGTGGTGTTGGGTAATTTTTTTTCCCAAGGTAATACAAGTTTTGCCAATAGTGGAAAAAATGCTAGAATGCTTTAATGCATTTAAATTTTTCAAAATGAACTTCGTCTTTAACGCACAAAAAAAAAAAATACTCTCCCTATAACAAGAAATTACTTTGGCCCATAAGGCCAGGCTTTAATTATTTATCTTCACTCTGTATTTGTGTTTCTGCTGTGAAACCCAAACCTTTTCAGCAGGCAGAGAGATGGTGGTGGGGTAGGTGCCTACCTATCCTCTCTTCCATTCTTTCCCCTCCAACTCAGCACTGTTTTAATGCAAATCAAACCTTTGGTGCGTACATAGCTAGCACAGATATCCTTACACTTCATGCACCTGGCAGTCAGCTTTCCTGCTGAGGCTGCTGCTGAACTGGATCATTTCCTCTTGTGGTGATTACACTTGGCTCTTTGCAGTAAAAGACAACAAAAACTTCTTACAGATGATAAGCACAAGACTTTTTAAAAATATATACCTGAATTTATGGGCCTAAGGGAGAAAATTTTGTAAATGGTAATATTTAGAATTTCTCAAATGAATCAAATCATTTTTGCAAGCCAGACACATAACTAGCATTTCAAACCGTGAGCAAGCCCTGTAACCTACCAGTGCAAAGTAGGACATGATTTCTGAATCTATTCTCCTTTAATAAGATTATGATCCTGACTGTCCTGTTCTGACTGCAGTCAGAGGTAGCGTTGTTGCTGCGTGGCTCACGAGCAGTAGGCTTGTGTGCTTGCATAACTGATCCCGAATTACACACGGTGACTATCTATAGGTGTTAATCTTGACCATGACAAAACATTTGATCTCCGCGTATATTTGCACAAGTGCATTGGCACCCGTGTGGCACATACACATTCATGCCCCAATGTGGATGTTACAGGCCTGGGTGCAAAGAGATTTCAGTTTCCTGACAAGTGTCTGTGAGAAAGCAAGGCTTTCGCAAGGACGCTGCAGGAAAACAATCTAAAAGTATTGTAAACTATGGTCTTGTTATGAGACCAAAGAAGAAAACACATGAGGTAAGAGTTACTGGGTCCAGCCAATCCCTCTGGGGGGTGGCTGGTCAGTGAACCAATGACCTTATTTTAGTCCAGCGTGCTAAGGGATATAAGCACCTTTGTAAATATAGTAAAGAGGTCGGTTTGCATCTACATAAGGCCGTCCGTGTCGTTGGTGTCCGGGCCCGCTAGCGACACCACAAGAGGCAATGAATGAAGAAATGAGGCAAAATGCTCGACATTATGTGTTTTACACATTTGTGTAGGTGCAGGGTAGAGAGGAGCAACTGCCTGGCGCTTTACCTTTATAAGCCTGTCTTCACAGACAGCTAAATTTTATCAGAGTTTAGCCATTTCTGCTGTCATTTCATGCAGCACCTAATTTAGGCTCAAACTCTAATGAAAATTTCAGCCAAAACTGTTTAGCTGTTTCTTAAACAGAAACCACGTTGTTTTGCTCATCAATACACATTCTGGATTTTCTATGAGAATTGTTCTAGCACCTTCACAATTTGAAACCAGAGTCTGAAAAATCTGAAGTCTCCCTATGCTAGGGCTTTGCCTTTTGCTATTCTAGTTACACATTTGGCTGTGTTATACGTCTGTGAAAAATCACAGTTTGCACATGCTCCATCACTACCTCTGCCATTGGAGTCGCTAAATTCTAAGATTCTGCTGTAACTGAGGATGCTCAGGTTTCTCACAGCTGGTAGCGCCGACTGAACCACATATGCCACGTCCTCAGTTATAGACTATAGTGTCCTCACTATTCCATGCTCGAATATATTATTCTAGGATAGATTACATGAGCAAAGCCAAAGTTTCACTATACTAAGAACTCAGAGCAGTAAGGTTGGGATGAGTTCCAAAAGCAACTGCCAAGAGGGAGATAAATTAATTTATGTTCATGAAGCGTTCAAATATTGCAGAACTGGTCACCACAGAAAAGCTGATGAGGAATTTAATTATTCCTTTTTGGGAGAAGAATTTGAATAAAGTTATTATGTGGCAGTGCAATTAAGGATGATACCATAAAGCACACATATAAGGGGCTGAGTGAACAGACTTCCTCAGTATTGGAACTTTCTACATTATTTTGTCTACACGACTTATGAACACAGTAAAGAACCTACTTCCTTTAATTTATACATTCACACATCCACATGTCCCTAGCAGCTTGCCTTCAGTTCAAAATAATAAAATAATGGTGGACAAGTGGTTAATAGTTAATTGCATTTAACAATATAAAAAAGGCAGGGATAACTTATCTGAAGTTATCAGAGACAATGATCTTCTAGACATTATGGTCAACCTACAGCATAGAGCTTTCTGCTATCCTCCCTGGGATATTAAAATTTGAGATAACAAGTGAAGTACGAAGTGAGAGGCTTTCTGGAGTTTCCATTCATGTCTCAACAGGTTTTTAACAGAACAACCAGGGGAAACTGTCTACAATAAACTTCTCTTTGTCTTCACCTCTTCCAGCTTCAGTATGTGAGGAGCTTCATTTTCAGCTGTGGAAATGAACCGTTTCATTTTTATGAGATCTAGTTTCAGTAGCCTACTTTGAATAATAAACAACTATTAACTTTCAGAGCACAGAGGAAGACATATAATTTTTAAGGCACATCCTGTTTCAAGGACTTCAAGATAAAAACTACCAAAGAGCAAGAAAATGTAGAAATAAATGAGAGAGAACAAAGTTGTTCCCAGTACAGTGAGACTGTCAGTCATTCTGTACTCCTGCCTTTGTAATTATATGTGTTGGGCCTGATCCCCTGCCTTCATTTGAGACCCCTAGGGAGGAAACCAGAGTAACACACTGTGGGATCATGTTCTTCTCCCAACTTCTATCTTTTTGAGAGCCAGTCTAGTGTGATGCTTAAAAGCCTCACATGAACTGCACAGAGCTTACATGATTTCTTTTGGATTTCTGAAAGGGCAAGAATGGTGCAGCTTGTGCAGCGTTATTTCCTGAGAACCTATTTAAGCAGGTTTTAGTGTTGGCTTCAACTTCTTAACAAGCTTAAGTACAGCATCACATTTGATTTGGTTTTGCAAATGTCTGGAACTTTTCATGTGGAATTAGCAGATCTCAGTCTTCAAGCCTAATGAACTCAGATAAAACTCAGCAGGATGTCCTGTTGGAAACTAATTTTTTTGTATGAAGACAGCTCTTTGGTCCTCTTTTCTTGCCTTATGTTTGTTGACTTGTCTCAGAAGCTCGTAAGCTATCAGCTCTCTTATTGATCTACTCGAGTCACTTGAAAACATAATTTTGAAAGCAGCATTTCAGCACCTCTCCTTGTTTGATCTCGTTGCTGTGGCACAGTTTTTCAAGCGCTAGGCTGAAAATCAATCTTGGGGGTTATTTTATGCTTAATAATACGTATTTTTAAAAATCTTTACATCTGTCTGATTGTATTTAAAATGCCTCTATATATGTTAAATTTTCTGCTTTATTAAAATCTGTCCTAGGATTCACATCCCTTCATTTTAATTTAGCTACAAATTGATTCTTAAAGTATCACATTTAATAGCCTTTGGGGTTTGATGCGCAAACTATTCTGACGTCTATTCATAGACCTTTATAATGGAACCCACTCCAGTTTATCCCTTGAACTGTCAGGCTCTTTGGGAAATAATAGCTCCTGACAGTTGTAGAGTTAAAATATAGGATTAATGATCAGCTTTTAATGTGCAAATGGGGTATTCAGCTTTCCTCTTACCCATCTTATTTAATGCAAATTCACTGTTGAAACAGGTAGCATGAATTTCTTCTCTCACTAAACATAGATTAATCTATCAGGGTAAATCCCTGAATCAAAATAGAAATTTAGATACACACCACGAAGTAAATACAGGGCAGTGTATTTACTACATGTGTACTGATTTATAAGCAAGCATTTTTCCTCTGCCAAGTCCATAATTATTTTTAAGGTTTCAAAACCTCACTTTCACACAAAAATAAAAATAACTGCGCATAGCAGCAACCAATTTAACCAGCAGGAAGGACTCTGCCTTTGTCTATTAAGTACAGCTGTAGAAAGCCCCACGGACTTTGATTTTATTGTTTCCAATAGGCCAAAACAATATGCTACCTGCACTTAGTAAAAAGTAAAAGGGAAAAAAACCAGGGATTTCTACAGTGAAGCATGGAACAGATCAGATGTTTTCATTAGGAGATTAATAACATGTTTATGATTCTTGGCCTGAGGAATTGTATGGTAATTTTCAATTGTGGCATCCTATTAAAAAGCTGCCTATCTATACAAAATTAGACTATTTGTTTAGAAATTGTTATATACTCATGTAATTGGAAAATGCATTTTAAGCAGGATAAGAAGCATTTGTCCATTATGTTCTGCAGTGATAGGCAGCACTGTGTCCAAGGGGAGGAGATGCTGGATTAAGGTGACATCTAGAAAACCTTGCACCTTTCTCAGAGTATATAGGGCGAAAAGGTTTTGAGGGTAACTTAAATGAAAGTCAGAACATATAAAAATAAAATAAACACTGAGTCATTCAGAAAAATCTTTCATATTTAAGGCAGTCACACACCTGCCCATTCATCTCTAATAACCACTAGCTTTCCCAAGCAAATGAAACAGAAAGGTGTCCCTCAAGATATAAGACTTAATCCTTGCAGTGCTTGAATGCCTTAAGCTGCCAATAAAGCAAAGAATGAAGTCTGTTGTCTGCAATTATTCCTTTGAAAGGAGTCTCATCAGAGCAGTACCCTGGGCAGCAAAGGAAGAGGAAGAAGAGCAAGAAGAATACTCAGCACATTGCATACATGTAACTAACTTTTGTGTCTTCTATTATTACTGCTTCTGTCTTTGCACACATACTTTAACACAGTAGCAGGGAAGAATACCATTAACGTTATTTTGGAAACCTGGTTCCAACAGCATCTAAATGGCTTCCAGGGATTTCTTTTGTTGTTTTGATAACAGTGTCAATTTACATGGATACTCTTCTCCCCCCCGCCCCCTCTTCCTAAGATTGCAAAGCAATCTATCACTAATGACTCTTGAGAAACATAAGCTAAATTTAAATTAACCTCACAGACATTGTTTATAACATCCTTAGCTACTCTGCTCATAATTTTTCACTGCCTGCTACCTTGTATTCACAGCTGTGCAGAGAAAGTCAAAACAGCAGTCAGGCACAGCAACCCCAGCAGGCTGTGATCACCAAAAGGACTAAAGCTGTTACCTGGCACTCGATGGGCCAGAGGATGCTTTAGCTACCTCATGCAATTTCTGACCCTCACCAGCACCTTGTTCCTCCTGTGTCTGTCCTGCACACTTGTGTTTGTTGTGCAGGAGGCTGGTTGGTCGATCTGATTCCCTGGAAACAAAAAACACCCAGAAAAGATAAAGTAGACAAACAAATGGGAAATGCAAAAATGATGATTTTCCCAGGGATTCAGCTCTCTCACCCATTTCACTGTATGGCAGGACAAATCAGTAAGGGCCAAGGCCAAGATGAAGCAGTGGTGGGGACAGGAGAGAGGAGGTTGCTGGCAGCCTTCCTGAAAAGTTGTCCTTCAAATTACACCAGGACAGAACAAAAATCCAGCCAGGAAGCTACCTTCCATTAGAGGTAGGGAGGTAACTACAGGGCTACAGCCAAACACGACCTTTTTCATGCCTTGCTGCAGCTATGTCTTCCAGGCTTCCCTGGATAGAGAGGGAGTGATGTTTTCCCAACACAACGTATTGTTTGTGCTGCAATAGGTACACAGGGAGGCAGTTCATACTTGGGCTTGGAGCCTTAATTTTCAACATTTTGGTGTTTTCGGTTTACAATGGTTCCAAAATGCCTTCAGCTTGCAAAATGGTTGTCATGCCTTGTCGAAATTAAGCCCACAGGTTCTAAATTATTTGGCTGTTTTCTGCATTTTGAGAGAATTTTCTCTGGAGACATGTTTTTAGATAGAGAGATGAGAGGTTTTTTTAGACTTTCTGCAAAACCCTTTCAGTATTCACTTAAATGAAAAAAAAATTAAAAATTAGATCTTGCATTTTACAAGTTTCACCAATAAATCTTTGTCACTCATTGTGGGTTTGATTTCACAGTCATAGCCAGGAAACCTTAATATTTCTTTTCCGACTTGCCTGTTGGGCACTTAAAATTAAAGATCAGAAAAAGTGCAGGTCACAAGAAGACAAAAAGTTTTTACTAATCCAGTGGGCAGAGATTAACTGAGTTTAGAATTCAGCTAATGAAGGGGAGAAACACTGAAAACCGGGAGCTGCAATATATGTCAGAGGGCCAGTTTGGGGTCTGCAGTAGGGAAAGGAGGGCTCCAAGGAAGGAGGAGCTGCAGATGGCTCTGGAGATTTATTCTTTTGCAGTACCCCAGAAAACAGATTCAGCAGAGCTAGGAATCACAACGGTCTCCTAGCCACCCCCATAATTCATCAGTACATGAAATTCCAAAAAAGCACCTATTAAGCTGAGGATGCTTAATATTTCACTTTGTTCTCAGCGTGGTTGTGGTGGCTAGTATTTGGGGAACAAAAGGGATGGGCCTTTGATATTGGAACACCTGTCTGTTAACACAGGCATGGACTAATGTGAGCACTGAATCCCACTGAATCCCAAAAAAGTCTTTCCACTTTTCCCCAGAGTGGCAGGAAAAAAAGAACCGTTTCACATACCCACCTAGTTCAATGAAGCATTTTATTTTAACCCCAGCTATTAGCCTGAAATGAAGTCAGGATTTAAAACTCTTAGAAAACTGGAATCTAAACTTCTGTGGTTAAGGGGATGACTCCCACCTCATCCTCGTGCAACTCGTCGCTGCCCTGATTTCATGTGACTAAGTGGGCATAACTGAAGGGAATGGACTCTCCTAGTTTTGTCCTGCGGCCATTCAATTGCCCCTCTTTTGTTTTGGTTTGTTTTGTTTGTATTTTGTGACCTTGCATAACTTTAAAATCACCATGCATAATTTCTTGGACAGTTTCCATTTGGGGCAGAAACCCTTCTTGACAGGTTCAGCAAAGGCTGCAATTTAATGGATGCATTTCAAATTCTCTAAAACCACGGTTCGAAGTTCTCAGACACCAGTTTCAACATTTCTGGGATCAAAACACAGCAGAGGATGTGCAAATGTGTTATTTATACTTGTCTGCAGTTTTACTGCTGTTTGGATATAAATAGGGGGTCAGATTCAATCCCAGTCAGTGCTATTTTATGATGATATAAACCCCCAAAAGGGGCCTCTGAGGTGGGAAATCTGTTGGCAGAGAAATTTGCCACAACCAAAACCAACCACAAGTCCTCTGTGGCTGAGCGGGACCTCCCGGGGATGGCAGCAGCCCTTGAGGTAGGTTCTGCTGGACAGAGGAGTTACAGGACATGCTGACCCAGCACGGCCCCCACAGCCTCTGTTAACAGTCATAAACTGAAGCAAATGCCTGCACTCACACCAGTGCAAAGTCTGAAGGGGGAGGAGGACACAGTGGGAACTTTATCTCTTAAGGGAGGGAATCCCACTGTGGTGCAGGGGATGTGGTAACACAGGAGGGGAGATTGCATGCCGGGTGCTGCCCACTCCCTCTCCCCTGCACGGGGCTCTCAGGATAATAAAAGGCACTTTGTTCCTCCAGCTGACAGCAAAAATATAACACGAGGACAAATATGTATGAAAATGATGATAAACAACAGCACAGGGGAAAACAAATCTAATGAAATCAGATGGGAGGGTTCACAGGGCAATTGGATGTTTACATTATCCCAGGAAAGTGCAGTCCTGTGGAGCTGAAGGGAATTGATTGGCTTGTATTCTTATTTCTCCTAAAAACTCACAGTATAACACCAGCAACTTACAGGGATACTGGGAAAAAATAAACAAACAAACCCCTCTGAGGCATCTCCCTACTTCCAACCCCTCTCTTGTTATTTTTTAAATCAGGAAATGGGGCAAAGGGGCAAAAGAGCAATCCTTGTATTTGCCAGCCAGTAAATCTAACTTCAATCCCTAGTGAAACAATGGAACAACTAGTTCAGGGGGGGAGGGAACAGGGACAGAAAATAATGGGGTCATGAGCAATTAAAAGGTTTGGCCAAATCTGACCTTTGTTTTATTGTAATTTTGAATCAACAGAGTTGTATCTGGATTAACTTTAACTGCCTTGTTTTTTGAATTTTCTTAAAAAGAAATAATGCCAAAGAAACTCAGTTCATCTGGTGGAATCAAAAGAAGTAGTGGGAAAAATATGTTTTCTTCTTGCTTGCAACAGCTGTTAAACTTCAGCATTAAAATCATACAGAAGGAAAAAAACTCTTCCTTAAAATTCCAGTATCATCCTCACTGTGAAAAAGCTCATAATATAAGCCCAGTCCCTTTCTCAAAAGCTTCCAACTTCCCCATCCACTACCAGGGGAAAACTAGCCTTAGCATTCTTAATATTGCCAAGACTAAATGAGGTTATTTAGATTTCCTCTTCCCTCTGTTCCCTCCTCCTTTAAATCAACACATTTTCCAGATTAATTTATAGTCTGTGTGTGTGTTTGCGTGCAAATTTATAAAAGAAAGGGTCACAAATCCCATACTTTTAAAGGAAGGAAGCCTTTTTACGTTATGTTTTAAAATTAGCCAGGACTAAACATTGCAATGCAGAAATGCTTCTCTTTCTATTACACAGCCCCTGGCAAGATATCCAGGGAGCTGTTTCAAGACAGTTTGAATTGGTTAAGCCAGTGAGGGTCCTCCCTCTTCCCCGGGCCATGCCACGTGTTGCTGATGCACAGAAGTGCAGTAGCACTGCTGCTTATCTGACCCCTTATTGAGCCAATTTAAACAAATAGCCTTTTTTTTTTCTTTTTCTTTTTTTTCCCTGCGTTACTTTTCAGCTGGTTTCAGACTTCAAATTGAGTCACAGAGAGGTCAGGGAAGTACCAGAACCAGCAAAGGGCAAGGTCTGGAAATACGTCACCAAGTCCAAGGTGAGGATGGCACAGTGGCACTCACAGAGACGGGGTCATCTCTTCCTATCACCAAGCAGCGTTTCTTATAGCAGCCTGCTTCAATTTTCCCACTCCCATGGCTTATTTCAAAAAATTTCGCCTGGATCAAGAAATTAATCCAGCTCAAGATTATCGAAAATGGGCTATTTTTCAGCCAGTTCTCTTCCCAGGTCAGTTCACTGAGCACCCGTGCTGGGAGCATAGGAGAGGCTTTTGAAGAGTGGGCAACCAAGGACAGGGATGTGCTGCCCTAAAATATACATTGCTTGGAAAGTGGGGCTTTTTTGTGAGGAAACAATATCACTGCTCTGGAATCTTCTGTTGAAAATTGGTCTGCATTGAAAAAACAAGTCAATTTGAAAATCTGATCTGTTTGTTACAGATGTGTCTGCTAATGAACTTCTAACCAAAGACCTGGTTTCAGCTCACTCCCCTCTGCCACCATTCACTGCTGTGTGTTCTCAGCAGACACTAATTATCAGACCTAAAGCCAACAAGAGTGATGTCATTTTTAATTCATCAAATACCAGGTATCCCAGGGGTATCCTTCACCAGAAATGCAGCAGTTCTGAGACCAATTTGGGATTTTGGCTTTGGTGGAGGGGTGGTGACTTTGGGACTAAAAGCTTTTGAAAATCTGAAAAGTAATCACAGAATAATAACTTTTTGACTGTCTCTGCAATAATAGGCTACCACCATGAATAACAGCTGACATTTCACTCTGGACGACCCCTGGGTATTTTCTGGGTCTTTTTTTTTTTCCTAACCAGTAAATTTGAATAGCTGTGAGATACAACAAGGTAAAGTATACTGAAGACATCAGGTTACCTATGTGCCCAATGCTGTCATTTTAAACAAATCATTTTGCATAAAGACCGCTCGTGTGTGGGGATGCCTGTTGCACAATGTTGGTTTTAAGTCAGGCAGCAAAATAGATGACCTGGCAATGTGGTGTGGAGAGCACATGTTGTTTCTTGCATAGCCTTACTGGATTTATTTTGAGAAGTTACTGAGGCTTCCTGCAAAGATTGTTTAATATCTTTGGTGGAGATAGTCAAGCTTTTATAATAATAGTGATGAAAAAATCATGACTTTCCATATTCAACCAAAGCCTGATTACACTCATTGAAATACTAATGTCAATATTTATTAGCTAATACTAAAATTACTGCCATCTCATTTTTGCAGTTAGTCAGAAAATCATTATGTATCCCTTTTCAAAAAGCATTGACTTTTCCTTAGCACAGAAAACTCTATTATCAGTCTTTATAAAATATTTATGGCTTTCCTTGACATTCTTATAATATCCCTAGGAGAATAATCAGCATTCCTTTTGCTGAAAATAAGACAAACCTTTTCTCCGTAAAAAATATTTAATGAGCTAAATATAAATGAAACCAAGTCAAAAAAAGTAAGAAACTACAGCTTGTTCATCTAATTTTTCATCTTACATTAGGAAAAATCAAAGGCATCTCTATTTTAACTACTTTATTACAATTATTTGGGCTAAAAAGTGGTCTCGATTTGCCACTGAGGGACAAATTATTATTAATTTCACATGGAAGCATATGGAAGGAATTATTAGGCTAAATGGAGGGTCTTCTCACCAATTCATTGATTTTTCTATGCCCTTGATTGTTTGTGCCACTGTTTCTTCATTAACAATACGCCCCTTCTCCAAGGTCCAGGGCAGGGTTATTTTCAGTGAAGAAGTGCTAAATCACCCATATTTTCATTAGAGACTGCCAGAGCTCCATATAATCTGGATGAAACGTCACACTTACACGTTACTAGTCCTACTTGCTGCTGATTTCCCCTCCTGTAACTGTTGTGGAAATCCTGATATGTCTCGTCTCCCTCTTTGTGTTTTTGCTTTGCCAGGAGATGAGAGAAGATAAAAAGAGATTCTCCCCCACCACTGATATCCCTGCAGGAGCTGTGTATCAGCAATGCCCCTTGTTTAGTGAGCAATTCTGTCTTTGTGCAAACTTTTTTACATGCAATTGGCTTGTTGCATTTCTCTGTATACTTAGCTGTATTGCCATGGCAATAGGAGAAACATGATGATGCAGGTTTGGAGAGAAAGGAAGGGAAAAAAGAGATGAACCACCACTATACTCTCATGGCTAGATGAGGTCAGAATTGGCTAATTTATGAAGTTAAGAGACTCGCAATTTGAAAGATCAGAGAGGTTAAAAGGGGTCCTGAAGTAGAAATTTTCCGACTCATAAACGTGCAAAGATGGGGATCTGGATTTCCCTAAATTGGGTCAAATAAGTCAGCCTGCACTCAGATAGGACACATTATAAAAATCCTTGAGTAAGAAGTGGGGGATTTGACCAATGTTGTCTAAAGCAGACATACCACAGAAATTAAGTTTAAGCTTTTATCTTTGTATTTAAATAATGTACAATTATATGTTTATATATAAAGATATAAATGTCACATTTAAAAAACATTATTTTTATATAAATTAGTTAAATAGCCTATGGCTATTTATATAAAAATGTTCATAAAACTAGAAATTTTTTTCCAAATTCCAACTATTTCTGTCTTTCTTGTTTAAAATTCTTTTGGCTTAAGTGCAATTTCCCCCATCGTATTTACAATTTCAGCATCCCAATGTGTTTCTATTTCAATGCAAGCATCTGGAGAGATGGTGAGCCACCTCAAATGGACAGAACAGTACAAGAGTTTCGCCAGAAAGCTCAAAGTCTAATCTTGCAGTCGTTTGCTCATGTGAATACTTTGAAACTCAATAGCATTACTCTGGTGACAATGCTACTCTTACAGAAATTGAATCTCTCAAGTGCTTGCACATGTGAATAATTTTATGCATCTGAGCAATTGTCTTCTGTGAAACTACTGCCTTGTGTCAAGTTAACCATGTGTGGATGTGTTTCCAAGGATAAGGAGGTTCCCAGGATGATGATCCTGGGGGTTTATTGGAATCAGCCTTATTGACCACTGTATGAATAAAGCATTGTACATGTGATCATGCCATTAGCAATGTGCAAAAATTCCACAAACAATATTGATGAAATTTAAACCCAAATTTTGAAGCAAGTGCAGATTTGATTTTTGACAGGGGATTTTAACATGAAAACGTCTCTTTAAAAATTCACTGCAGCAAGATCAGTAAATATAAATAAAACATGTGAAGAATATTAATCTTAGTAAAATTGAAGAAGCAAGCTGTCAATGGCTGTCAGACACAATATGAACTGACAGTTGCATGGCTTACAGTCTGACATCGGGATCGTTACCTGTCTGTTTCTCTATCAAAATACCTACAGGGAATAAGAGTTTGCAGATTGCAGGCATGGGTGGGAGTGGGGAAAGGGGAAGAGCAGTTGAAATGGAAGCTTAATGACAGCCGTGAAACATACGTATGCAACATATTCATTAGGATTAATCATCAGGCCGAAGGAATGGCTTGCATCATTCATTATCACCATTACTGGAGAAAAGCTTTAGAACAACATCTATAGCTTTCAGATCCCACTCCTCCCTCAAATCAACCTCAAACCTGACACACAACCTTTTTCTGGCTGCCACATATACAAAACCTATAGATGAAGCTTTAATCATGTTCACATATTAAGACAATTTACAGGAGTTGGTCAGATATTAGCAGCAGATCCTCATATGAAAGGATGCTGCAGGCTTTTCCATCCTCCTCTCTCAGTCAGGCTTCCCTTGCCAGCCACCCACCCTCCCAGGAAAACACAGAAACCCCCTGGGTCCACCTGGCATGACAGGCAGAAGAAATGACTCACAGGCAGCTACCTCTGTGACTGTGGTCTGCACTCCCAGGAGTCCATCCAGGGAACAGTCATCTTAGTATAAGGTGATTTTTCATGGAAAGTATAGTATGAAAGGGTGACTGGGGTCACAGAGAGCACCAATCACATTCCTTATGGGCTCCCAGGATGGTTATAGTTTGCATGGCCATTTACGTGATCAGGGAAGAACCACTGGGGAGATTTCTTTTCTTGGTAGTCCTTTTGTACAAGTTTTACCACCAATCATATTTACCCACACCTGCAAAACCTTGCTGAGGATTGAGCACCGTGGTCTGAGTCTGACTACACAGAATCACCAGAGAAGCTGAGGAACCTGCAGAGAGGGTGGGTTGGGCCCATGTCTGTAGAATCACCGACCCACCTTTCTGCGTTGGTTTTAGGCAATTGCTGCACAAAGCCACTGACGTGCGAGCATCTCACATTAGAGCAGTTGGCTGGAGGGCCTGGGGTCAGCTTGGCACATGTGGAGGCTGCACAATGCCACCACAGTGACTTCCTGATGTTTTAAATAAAGCAGCACTGTATGCAAGAATTGCACTGTGGGTCATCTAAACCCCTAAAGAACAACTATAACCAGGATTTCAAGCAAGTTGGTAACCTGTTATCTTAAGGCTTTGGAAAGCATGCAAGAGAAAAGTTAGAAAAACTAATCTTTTCCTCCTTCAGATCTAAAACTGTACCTTTATATACTCTGAGGAGTAACATCCCAGAGCCCCAGCGTTTCCATCTTCCCAGACCGGCTGGCTGGGCCAAAAGCCACTGTGAGTTACAGGAACCTTGTCTGTGGACTTTTCTAAGACGCCTGAGTAGCTTTTTCTGCACAAATGCTGACTAAAACAAAACACAGTTGGGTGAACAACACAAACTTTTTCTATTAAATTTTGCTCAGCACTAAAATATGTATCCATTTCACCCACGCTGAAAGCTGTGGCATCCCCTTGTCATAAACATTCATGCAAGAAAATATTACTAGTATATCTTTATGGAAAATTTTATGCACATGCATACTGATGACTTTCATTTTGAAATGTATTTCTTGTGAGGCTTCAGACAAGGAATCTGATGAAGGTTGCATTCATTCACTCTAGGAGCAGAAATAATATCATGTGACAAATCACCATCAGAAATGCAGTTCTGGTGGCAAGTATTTAATATCAGCTAGAGAGTGAAAAACAGCTCACAGGTAGAATCTTTGCAACATTTGTCAAGAATTTTAATAACAAATACATAAAAAATAATGCAATCTCCTAGCAGTAGCTTGTTAAAACTTGACTGAATCTCAAAATTTCAGCAGAACATTATATTAAAATTTCAGCTGCCAAATAAAAATAAACCACATTGTTAATGATAATTTATGCAGCAGAATTTCATGCTTTTCAACTAGTTTCATGAACTTAACTATTAGAAAAAATCCCCACTTACAAAGCACATTCCTACAAACTCCTTCTGTTATATCACTGCCAGTGAAGAGAATGGATGGAGCAATGAATCCTTACTGACCTCTTGCAGCTTGTTTGTTTGTTGTGTTGCTTTGGTTTTTTATGTAAGAAATACAAAATTGAAGTCTCTGACACTTGATAATTTCCCTAAAAATCCTCTGAAAAGTGAAGAGAAAAATACATATATTTGCTTTGTCTGGTGAGACAAATATTATCAAGATATAGACATTCATTAAACAATACATAACTATTTAATATTAATACAGTCTAGATCATAAAGTATCCATTTTCAGACCATCCTATGGTTGGTGTATTGTGTAATAAAGGTGATTTCCAAAGGCATGCTAGCTCACACAAAACCAAGAAATAGTAGAGATTACGCAATCCATTATGTAGACACCTCTTCAAACTGTGGACAAGTGGATTTCAGTGTGAGTTTGCAGACAGGGACTGAGTACCCTTCATGATTCATAACATCATCACTCTGTCCTGAGCAGATGTTAGAGGATATGGACTTGCTATTGTTCTGTGTGAGGGTGGAATTCTAGCACCAAAAAATTTGCCAGTATTCCCACTTTCATGTCATTGAAAGATACGCACTGAATTCTTAGGATATTAAAAAATGCATGTGTCTAATCTCTATTTATTTAACAAAATACCTAACCCTTTGGGACAACAAAAGCAAAACTTTCCCAAGGTTATGGCCATAATTTATATGGAGATTTCTTCTGCAGTGACATACAGTGGCCATAGATTTTCCTGTCACTCTCCACCTCTCTTTCTGGTGTCTGTCATGATGTACACCATGAAAGTCTCTCTGTCAGTGCCAGGGATTTGACCTGGGGACTGCAAACAGGTCTTAGTAAAGGTCACAGAAAGGCATAGCTAGGAAATGGAAGACCTTTTTTTGGCTGTTTTTCTAGTACATTCTTTAAGCAGCTTTAGGTACCAGCCTATTTTCCCTCCCTGCCACACTCTTTGACTTGATTTTTTAAATTAAAAAGAGAGTTCAAATCTCAAATCCTCATGAGTCTTAATGATACCTCTCTCCTAACTCTTCTCCTTCCCCCTTGCTTTGATTACTGCGCTAGTCTTTTATCTTTAAGAGGAGACTAGACATTCAACTGTTCATGTGGAGAAAAAGCCTGCTCGTTGCTGAAATGATGTGAAGTGTGATGCCTTTCAGTGAAGAGAAGTCCGCGGGAAAAGGTCACTCTCTAAACATCTCACTTGCCTTCCCCGCCATTGCACTGTACGTGGCAGGGAAGGGCACTTGCGGTGCTCCCCGAGTGCCTGTGCAAGTCAGGAGACAGAAGGAGAGGCTCTGGTAGGTGTCTCAGTGCTTAACTCCCACTCTCCTAAGGGATGTAAGCACCACGTCCTTAAATCAAGTGTGCGGAGTAAGAGACAAGCAGGGTGTGGGCAGGGAACAAGCACTTCTAAGAACACATGATACTGAATGAAGTATTTAGGCAGATGAAGTGAATTCTCCCTTCCAAGAACCTGATTCACAAGGGAAAGGCACCTGGATTTGTTAGCTTGCAATCAAGGCTTTATAAACTCCCTTGATAACCATGAAGGTGTGCTCTCATTAAGGCAGAAGTCATCCCTTTAAACAAGCAAAAATCTGCTTTTGCACGAGGCTCATTATCCTCATCCTCGACACACTATAACTCAGCCTTTACTACTGACACGCAGCCCTCCAGCACCTCCGTGGTGCATAGGCTGCTGCAGGGTGTGATGTACCAGCTTTTCCCTAAAGCTGCAAGAGTAACCACAGTGCTCCTTAAATTGTCTTGCAGGATTTGCTAACACAGCTGTGCCCAGGATGCTGAACGCTCCTCTCCTAAACCAGCTGTTGGACATCCAAACAGAATTAGCCTACATGTCAGGAGAGCTCACTGTCTTAAAGTAACAAAAGTAAGAGCTTTTTTTGGGTGGGTCAAAATACAGGTTCTGGCATCTAACTTGGTTTAAAAATTCCCTATGAGATTTTAAAAAGCCTTTCTTAGTGTGGCACTAAGAAACATTCTAGATGTGTAAGCTAAGTTAAAAATACACCTAGTTCATATTTCTTACTTTTAAATTAACATATGTCATTCTAATGATTTGTCAATTAAATTAATGGAGAGACAAGCATTGTCTTCAAAATTGTCTGAAACAATGGCAACGAACTGTGACTAGATGGATAGGATTTAATAAAAAGTGTTTCTCAGGTGTATCTATGGACATACAGTTTTAACTTCAGGGTAGAAGAAGAAGAGTCCTTTCCAACTTGAAATATTCTATGATATTCCCATGAAAAGGAAAGGGAGACTAAGAGGAAAAAAAATGACTGAGACCTTGGTTTAGACACTGTTATTTATATAAAAGCAGATCTTGGCTGGTGTACATTTAAAAACTGAGAAACAATGACATTCTTCCTCATCTGAGATTGCTGGAAATACCCAATATTAATTTCCTATGAGTGTGGTCCTCAAACAGATAACGAGGCGGCTCTGAACCCTACACAGGCAAAGGTAGGAAATAAGTAAGTTGTTGAGTTCCTTGGAAATGAACCCTAGACATTTTACTTCACTAGGGCTGCAAGCCATATTTGAGACCGTAATCTTGTTGTATGAACAGGGAAAGTTTGATAAAAACACATACCCACACATTCTTCTCTGCTTCCTTATTTACACATTTTGTATGTGAACCAATAAACCACACACTTTTCATCCACACTATTCATATTGAGCAGAGTCATGACAGATTACTGCAGACTGGTAAAAGCTTTCAGTGGAAAATTTTAACCCATCTGGAGTGTTGAAGATCACCTGATTGTTTCAAGATATTTTTAGTAAGAATGATAGTTGGTCTTTAAATTAAAAATTAAAAATCTCCATCCTTTGCCAGATGCTTTTACTAACTTGTCAAGAACTTCACATTTTTCCCTGCTGGTGATAATCGGATGGTTTGAGGCTTAAGTGTTTACTAGAAGACAAAATATGGTTTATTCTGTGCCTGATAGCCAGTTTACATATACTTCTCCATCTTGATGATAGCTCTATAAACCCTATAATTTGGTGGAATAGGAAATAATAATCTGGTTTAGGCTGTAGCAAAGCATAATATTATTGTTTCACTCTGGAGAAAATTATGGGGTCAATATAGGCAATTTTTTATTTTTATATTCTAATCAATTATTGTTGATCTCACCCACAAAGAAAGAATCCTGTAGGCAAGGATCTGCACCTAATTAGCTAGAACCAGTAGGCAAGTTTAAAACTATACAAAAATGTACCGTGAAACACAATTTTTTTTCCATTTCTAAAAAAGTAAAATTTGAAACCTTTAGTGATCCACAGGAATAGGCCGTGCCAATGTGAACTTTTTCATATTGGTTGCCCATTGTTGTTCTAAGTGGGATTTCAGCCCCATCAGTGTCTGACCTGCAGTGTCTCACCTGTGTCTCACCTGCTGAAAGTAATGGCAAAGCATCAGCAAGATGAGGCACTTGTGGTTTTCTTTGGGTAGGTGCCTACCACAAGAATCTACCTTATTTTCAACAGTAAATCCACAGTAACTAAATGTGTAGGTAAAATTATCCTGCAAGGGTTGCACTTGGCAAGAATGAGAAGTGTTTTTCATTTCCTGTTCCCATCTCCACAGACCCTGGTTTTTTTCAGTTGCTTTCCCTGCCTCTTCTATGGTTTTCCTTCTTTGTCTCTAGCTCAGTTTTAGTCTAAATTTCCCCGTAATTCATCATATCTATTTAGCATTCCAGGTGTCCTATTCCTGCCTTGCTCACTAGCCCTGTTCTACCAGGAGCTCACTGAGCACTGTTCAGTGTTCAAGAGAAGACTTGGCATTTACTAAACTGCACTTAAAATAAAACCTAGTGCTTCTGTCCTCTGACCTTGAGGTACCTCTAATATGTAGTTAAATATCAGAAATATGCATTAAATGGTCAAGAAAAATATCTGAGGATGCAAAATTACCAATTTGGGGCCAGAAAGTGAATCAGAGGCAGAGGTGGGAGCACTCCAGGCTTCTTGTGTGTCTTGCCTTCTGTTCAATGAGTTTTGCTCCTTACGTTTACAGTGACTTTCATCTGGTAAGCTCAATACACATTCAGGTAAAGTCCATGCCTCTAAGAAGTAGAAAGCATTGCGTTCATCTCCATCTCTGTCTCTGCTGCACATGTACAGAAACATTTATAATTGTATATATTATAACAGCATATTCAGGCAGATCCCTTGGTCGGAGATGCCACGATGTTTCAGAGTACCTTGGTTTGTTTCTTCCCTATAACCTTGAAATTCAGAATAGATAAATTAAAAGGTTCACTCAAATTCATCTCAGCCAATACATATTTACACTGAAATAAAGCATAATTTGTGACAATTTGCCTTTCAGAGCAAAACTGAGACCATAACGCAACTTCACTGTTTATAAACTTTGTATTGCTTTGATTTTTAGAGAAACATTCAAACACACCCACAATGGGTATTCAAAGTAAAAGCCAGCAGCAACTGTTTGCACACATCTTTGCTAAGTAAAACCGCAGTCATCATGCAGTTCTTTTCCTGTTTCTTGCATTACCCTTTAGAGTATATTGCCTTCTTGATTCCCTGTTACCAGCTGTGCACATTCTTTGAGATCCAAGTCTTCATACTTAATCCAGAGGATATGAGTACTAAATCTGTACATTCATACTGTCTGAAGTAATGACAATTAGAAATTAATCAACTATTTTTAGCCTAATTTATCTTTAGTATCAATATTAAAACACAAGAAAATAAAAAAGCTCTCAGAAAACCAACCTTCTGCAGAAAATTACTGTAAAAAAGCTAAAGGAAGCAATGAAAAATGAAAACCTTTCCCTAGTGTTTTAATTGATGTCTGGAAAAAACATAATCTGTTGTAAAGTTGTATTTAAGTTCATTATTACATTTCCCACTTAGTTTTAAAATGCTGTAGAAAGTCTTGTATTTTCTATTATATCCTGCATAATGATACAATATCTGCTACAAAGACAATTAGCAATCTTTGCATATCAAAATGCATACCTGAATGAATTTTTATCTGATGTGCAAGTGTCACACAGATTGTGGAAACAGTAAGTAGGTACATTTTTATTGCCATAGTAGTAGATATTCTGCTGTCCCATATGTGCAAAGCTAAAAGAATATTCTTTATCTTTTCAAGCATTAAAGAAACATTGAATAATTCATTTCCAGAAGTATTAACTCTACCAAAAAATATGAAAAAAATGATCTCTTATTAGTTTCCCAGTTTGAAGACATTTCAAAATCTTTGTCAGATACTAATTTTACAAATGTAATGTCCTTGGGAAATGAAACTCGATGCCTGCTTCTCTAATCAGTCTTGACTCTCTGTTTACTTTATGTCTTATTCAGCTTCTGCCTGTCCTGTCATTGAGATAAATAGATGAAATTCTTGAATAGTAGCAGAATGGATATTCTTAATTATTAGTGGCTATTATGAGGTTTTAAATCACTACTGAAATCTTGAATTAACTTTTTAGTATGTGTAAAAACTTTGGACAGGAGGGAGAGATGAGAAAGAGAGACAATGAGGCATTAAACTATTTTTTCTTTAACTCTTAAAATTTAAAGTTATTAAAAAAATTAAAAGGTGGAGGGATGAGTCTAGTTTTTGCTGCTTTTCCAGCTAGTCTGCATCTTGGCATGTAGATTCTTCACTAAGAAGAGACTGGAAAGTTTTACTTTTGCTTTCCTTTTATGATGAATTTCTCCAAAAGACTGAGTCACTTAGGAAATGAAAAATCATCTTTGTTGAACTGGATAACAATTACGATTTATTTCTCAGGTGTTCTGAGCACCTTCTTTGACTTACTCAGCATGCTGGCCTTTGAGGTGAGATTAGGGTAATTGCCAGTAACCAGGCTTGAGACCCCAACCTGTTGTGAGGTGAATATACTTTCTTTATTCCAAAGCCCTGGGGGGAAAAAAAAAGATATCTCAAAATGTGTTAAACCTTGAAGAAGAATCACATAAGGAATTTTAACAGATACAAGGCCACTATTACTTAAAATAAACTACTGCGATGATCAGATTGAGCTCTTCAGTCCTGTGGTGGTTTTCGAGCAGATATAGAAGCATTTCTCTGCATGTTTTAGGCTTGCCACTTCAGAGAGCAATGTCCCCAAGACAGGGACTGGCCCCCAGTGGGACACACTTGGTAGCGTGCCTGCCTGCCCCAGGGAAGGCCTGGTCCCAGCTGGTCTGCAGACACCAGAGCACCCTCTGAAACACCTTCTCTGCCCACAGTCCTCCTGATGAAACCAAGACGGCAGGATGAAGTGAAACAAAAGAAAGAACAGTGCACAAGACAAAACCTAGATTGTGTTAATGGCAGAAGCAAAAATATTAATTCATACTCTCGATTGCTTTAATGAAACACTGTGTCAATTGGACAGAACAATACAGGGAAAAAGTTGTGAAAAACTGGGAAGAAACTAGAGGGAAGGGTAAGGAAGGGACATCACAGTGCCCAGGAAGCAGTTCTTACATTAGGAAGGGAATAAATTATGCATCTTCATCAGAGAATGCTACAGTAGACGATCTGTCAGTAAAAGATACTGAAGGCTGGTAGCTGAAAACAACTCCTGTCTGGCCAGAGAGCAGGTGTAGCAAAGTCAGCATTGTGATGGAAGCTCTACTGCATCTCCTCATCTTGCTGAGAGATTGAGATTTAATTTGGGTGGGAATTTTATTCTCTGTACCCAAAGCTTAGTGTCTCTGCTTGAATAACCCCAGGGTGCCACTTCAACTCATTCTGGTACTACAAGAAACTGGATTGCAACCAACAGCCCTTTTTATAAAGACCACTGAACAGTCTTTATAATTGGATGGCAATACCACAATTTTCAGTAGCTAGCAACCTGAACTTGATTCAAGTCAGTAGCTTAGTAGGAAAAGGTACCATATCCTATTACCAATCCTCTGAGCCAGGTCCCCATCTGCTTTTATCTTAATGGCTGCTCTGCAGATTAGTAACTGGTGTCCCTCCATCCCTCCTTTTTATTTCTACTTTAGAAATAAGAGGAACTTCCCTGTCTTTACTCATATCCCATGGGAAGCTGCAAATAAGAAGCTCATTTTACTGTTTACACTAAATTGCATCATGCAATTATTGCCCTATTTATTTCCCTCCTGTATCTTCTTCAATTTTATAAATTGAAAATGCACTGGCAGGGAATAATTCTAGTCTTGACATCTAACTTGTGCAATATGTCAACAAGGAAGTATGAGTTGTTTTTCTTTTTGAAATAGGTATTCAAAATGCAACCCACAGGGCTCAGGACTACTTTTTGTATTGGAGAACCACAGAAAAGACATATGTAATTATTACATTTTACTATGATGTCAAATATGTATATACAGATGGAAGAACATTTAGCAGACAGGAGTATGCAATTTGTTTTCTGGAAGTATTACTATAAGAAATTTATGAGAATTTTTTTCTTGTTATGAGATTTATTATTAGAGAATTTATGAGAATTTTGAGAATGATTGCGAGAATTTTTTCTTATTTATCATTATATCAAACAGCTGCAGTAATATGATTTTACTTTCCAATATCACTAAAAGTATAAACAGTGATTGCAATAAGCTCCTACTGGAGGGAGTCCCCTCCCTGTCCATTTTGAAGGCATGCATCATTAAAAATCTAAAAAATTTAAATACCTCCAGATTAGTCCTGCTATATTCTGCAAAGCTCTTTTGAAAATGGCCAGTCTTTACTACTCTTAAGGTATCTCAATCTGAAGCCAAGAACACTGGAGAACAGGTTTTTATAAATGACACTTCAGGTTAGAAGCCTTGTCTTTAAACTGACTAATGAACTCTGTGTGGTGTCTGATGCTGCTTGGCAGCAGCAACATGGTGGGGGCTGCACTGTGCTATTCTTAGAGCACTATCCATAAGAGCTGGACTAAGGCTGGAATCCCTGCTCTACACTTTTACCCCAAGGAATGCAAAATACTTACATCTGATAGACTCCAGGTAAGTGGATGAGGCAATTATCTGCAGATTTAAACAGAGGACGTCAACCCGCTGTGCTACAGTGCTGTGTGTTTTTGTGATGGTTGGCTGTCAGACTCAGAGCGCTCCTCCCGTGCTGCACACCTGGAATTACTGAAATGTAGTTACATCTAGGACAGCCATATGAAAAAAGCCGAAATCATGGAATCATTTCAGTTGGAAAGGACCCTTAAGATGTGCACAAGATGTTGCAGATAAGGGGAATTTTTTGCATAGGCACCAAAGCAATACTTACTACTAAACTGCTCCTATGGAGTCTTTCCAAATCTGGGGAAAACAGGTCTTTGAGATTCTACCTATGTTTCCACAACTTTTTGCAGACAAACAATCTTATTTACTTGTACGTTTCTGCCTAATTTTGTGCCTGAAGAGTGATCACCCTGAGCCCATCACTGCAATCTTTTAATGTTCCACATATTTATGAACTCCGTGTTGTGAGAGAGGGAGAAGTTATAATCCTTCCTCTCAGAGGGGATGAGCTCCTGCTACAAGCTCAAGATGGAAGTCCTCTGAGATGTGTGACCTGTGTTTTGGAAATGAATGGAGGTTAGGAGTTGCAAAAGAGGAGTGAAATCCCCCAAAGGCTTTTCGACCAAGTGGCTTTCTCTGGACCATGGCAAAGCAGAGGACTAAGTCTAGGTGCTCTCATTCTGTGCCCTAGCCAGTAGGACATCATTTGTCTCTAACAGTAAAGGGGGATGAATTGGATCAAGCAGGTTATAAACCAGTATTACAACCTCAGGCTGAGTTGTAGATCAACTTTGCAACCAGCTCAAGGCCAGGATTTTGCTTGACACCTTCTGCATCTGTCTGGAAAATAGAACAGAAGATAAAAATATGAAGTTACACAGGATTTTAAAATTTTTGTTAAAATTATTTAATTTGGGTTTCCTCTTCTGATGACTATACCGTTAAATTTAAAAAAGAAGAAAGCCCTAATGGATTTATTGGAAATGAAACTTCCTAGTAAGAGACTGGCTTAGCCAACTATGCTCTGGGTTCAATTTTTATCTTCATTCTCATGAGCCTCACACTGACTGGAGGCATACAGCATTTTGTCAAACCAAGGACAGTAGAAATAATGTAGACCTATTTTTACTCCCAAAAGTACAAGATTTTGGGTCACTTTGTCCATAGAATTTCCTAGAAGTAATTATGTCATTTTCCTGTTATAAGATACATCCAAGCCACGCATTTTCATAAACGCAGCCTGGAGGATGATGCTTTCTCTTTAAGAGAGGATACTGCAAGAAGCAGACAATGCCACTTGCCAAAGAGGCATCTACAAAACTCGCATACATCTGCATTATGGAAGAAAAATCACTCCCACTTACTTCTGTTAACTGTGCTAATTGCTGGTCTAGCCACTAATCTTCCAGACAAGCTTTGTGAATTACAAAAAAAAAAAAAAAAGTGAAAAAAGAGCTTTTGTTATGCCTGATTGTTTCAGCTCAAATCATAGAATTGTTTAGGTTGGAAAAGACCTCTAAGATAATCAAGTCCAACCATTAACTCATCACTGCCAAGTCCATCAACTATGTCCCCAAGTGCCACACCTACACATCTTTTAAATACCTCTAGGGATGGTGACTCCACCGCTTCCCTGAGCAGCCTGTTCCAGTGCTTGACAACTCTTTCAGCGAATAAATTTTTCCTAATATCCAATCTAAACCTTCCCTGGTGCAACCTGAGGCCATTTCTTCCTTTCAAGTAGTTGTAGGGAGCAATAAGGTCTTCCATGAGTCTGCTTTACTCCAGGCTGAGCAACCCCAGTTCCCTCAGCTGCTCCTCATAAGACTTGTGCTCCAGACCCTTCACCAGTAATGCAGCTTTATAGCTAAACATCTATACTGATATGAAAATTTGATGATAAACTGTCTTATTGTCCTTAATTTTTCTGAGGTTCTGCATTCACAGAGAGTACAACAGCAACAACAACAGCCCCTGTGTGGGAGGAAGCTGCAGATCTGCAGAAGGAGAGTTCAACCAGACCTGGAAGCCTCAGTACAGACTCTGACACTAAGTTAATGATTTGGACTCCTCTGCCAACCCAAAATCAACTTTATTTGTAGACATCTTTCACATATTTTCAATGTTTTACCTATATGCATGCAGCTGATTCAGAACTAGGATGAAAGATTGCTAATGGTGAGATGGTGCCCCAGGTCATACAGGAATGATTCACACCAAACACTTCGTGAGCTTCAACTGATTCCCTGGTTACCTCCCTGCAGGAAGATCTGGAGTCTTATTCTGAGGACTCAGGTTTGGTAAGGCTAAAGAGGATCCTGCCTCTACTGAGAGGACTCAGCCTTAAATCCTATATATTTTCCACATTCTGAGGCTAAGACTGAATGAGATACTGGCAGGAAGCATTTTGTGAACCACACAAGTTACTGCACTCACACTTTAAACCGAGACACATCCTCTTGGTCTCAGAGAGAAATGAACAACTGGGTCTTCTGCTCTGATCATACAGGTCTTTCCATTTACTCCCTGTCCTGGAAATGAGGCCCCCAGCCACAGGCTGCACTTCCCTAGCTGTAGGAAAGTCCCTCCCATCCACCCTCCAGAGATGAGATCAGTGGATAGCTCCTTCTAGGCATGTGTGGGGTTTTGTATCATGTTGATTGACTCAGGCCAAGATGGTGCATGCTGATGACTATTTACAATAGTCATGAGATAGTTACAAAACATCTCTACACAAGTGTGTTTCTCTTAGTGTGTCTCTGATGAGACAGTGTGTAGTAAAGCACATTGCTCAGGTTTCCCTCTGTAGGTGTTGTGGTGTGGCATCATGGATTCTAAGGTGTCTTAAGGCTGTTCAACCAGAAGGCAGAAGACATTTTGTCTCTGAAGGATTTCAACCCATTTCCTCTTCGCTCTTGATCCAAAGGTAGAGAATGCTTTAAATTATGCAGGGATTAAAAAAGTCCCTGAGCAGCCTGAGAATGCAAAGGAAAAGAGAAGATGTCTTGAACTATCTCTGATTCAGTCCCTCTCAGCAGTATTATGGGTACCTTGGTGACAGGTGAGTTTGTGACCCTTAGTAATTTTCTTGGCCACTTTCACGTGATATTGACTGATAATAACAGAGGTGCCATGAGAACAAATTATCTTGTGACAGACGCTGATTTTAAGGATGAATATTCTCTGCAGTATTAGGTAGGAACACTAGATACCAAAGTCAGCATTACCTGACATGCTATTGGATTAGACTTTTTTACTGTACCAGATACTAAATCAACTGAGAGATTTTGCTTACTAAAGTCAAAAGCAAGCTAGCAAAACAATGTTTTATAAAACACTTAGAATTGTATACCTTGCCAAAAGTTTCTGTAATGAAAGATGACTGTCTGGCTTCTTTCTTTCACAGATTGCCAGGTGGCACCTCACACACATTCAGTCTGGCCAAATTATTTGAAAATATTTTCGCACAGAAGAAAGATATTTTTTCTTTCTTTTAATATCCTTATCAAATATTATCAAACAGTCCTAGTTTTGCCAACACAATACAATGAGGGTTACTTGTTAAAATTAATTATACAAAGGGATTACTTTCAGAATTTCAGGAAATGCTGGCTGAGCAAGACAATTTATATTGTCCAGAAAAGACTCCATTAGTGTAAGACTACGTTTTTTTCCCTGTATTGAACAAGCTGCTTGGGGGTAATTAGATAAAGAGAACAAAACCAAGTCAATCCGCAGGTATCTGCCTTCCCCTGGCAGCACCTAATATATATAGCAACCTGCAACAAGGAAGGAGAGGAGGCCGACACCGTCCATACAGAGTCACTGTTTGCCTGCGGCTTGGGTGCCATCCCCCAAAGCCACCCCAAGCCTTTCTCTTCGCCCAGAGCCAGCTCAGGCGCGGAACCGGCCTCGCTCGCTGCGATCGCTGGGCACGCGCTGCACACACCACGCCAGGCACGACGGCAGCCTGGCCAGGACTGGTATTTCCGTGGGTGCCTTTGGCATAACTGGGATCAGAACCCTGTGGCAGGAGGGCTGATTAGGAGGTAAATGCAGGCCCAGGGAAGTTGCAGCTTGCCAGAGCACACACTGCTGACTGCTGGGGTGATGCCAGTACAATGGCTACCCAGGAAATTTCTGCTGTGACAATTATTGTGTACACTCATCAGTACACTGGCAACAGTAACCTGCATTTTTATTTCTTCAGGATAAATCCTCCTCAGGAATCCTGCTTTCCAGAGTGTAGAGGGGAGCAGGGAGTGTTGATGGAGGTCTGCATTTACCAAGTCACTACAGAAATGGCAAGTTCATAAATCCGGTGTTACCCTTTTGGTTGGGAAGATCCATGGGGGCAGTTATTGACTATGCAGGTGGTGAAACTGAGTCAAGTAGTGGACAAGGGGATGAGTCAAAAGCACTTGCCAGGGATGACCAGATAGGGAGTCTAACTCCACCTGTGTTATGGGCCAGCTGTTTCACACATCCCACATGACTCATCAGGGCCAAATCGCTGCCCATGAGGCAAATACAAAGCAAAAATACCATGGCCTGGGAAAACTAGGTTTCAACCCTAAATACTGAATGAAGATAAAAGCCAAATCAAAATAATTTGTGCTTTCCAGTACCGGAGTCAAATGGCAAAACAGATGCAAATCCAGCTGAGGACAGAGTACCTATCACTTCCAATGGCTGTGCTGCAGGGAAGTCCCCTGATGGCCAGGGACAGCATGCTTGCTACTTCCCTCTCTGTCATCCATTTCTCTTCTGTTCTCTGCTTTGTTGTAGTTCCTTGCTGAAGTAGTTTCTTAGCAGTTTCTCACTTCAGATAAATTCCTGGAAAAATGTGAGGGTGTAATATTTCAGCTTGGTGTGCAGCATAGAGTATGTTAATTCTGATCAATCAGGGACAGAGGAGGAGGAAGCAAGAGTGAAGGACCTGCACACCCTCCACCATTACCAATGCTGGGATTATTGATAACACCATTCTTAAAGGGCCACTTTTTCTCGGTCTGGTCAAAGGATCTGGATCTGGGAATCTCTATACAAGGTTTTTGTCTATACCTTATAAGCAATTGCCAACGTTTTCTTCCTAGAGTGATTTTTCCATGACCTCATCCCTTTGTGCCTGCCCTCAGCTGTAGATTTGGATCCTGTGCTATCTTTTCTGTGTCTCCTTGGCATCCCATTTGGCATCTCCTGCAAGCAACATTACCTGCTCCTTTTCTCTCACCTGCTTGTGCCCAAGGTTCTCCATTCCCTTGCTGTCCTTTAGCCACAGACATAAGCAGAGAGAAGGAAGCAGGGATTTTCTTTCTTTAAGCTGCCTTAAGGCAGCTGCTTACCGGAACTCACTATCTTTTACTCTCTTTCCGTGCCAATGCAAACATGGTGCACATGGTAGGGTTTCACCCACTTGAAAACCAGCACCTGAGATGCAGAACAAGGAGAAATGCAGCCAAAGAATTTAATCCCCACTTGCTTGTTGCTTAAACGGACAAGTGAGGTGACTTTATTACAGGTGGCAAGTCAGGGACTAGGTAGGCTTTCCTAGTGAACACACTGCTGTTGCTTTGCATATGCAGCCTTAGGACAATTCCTTAGTCTGCTGATACTCTATAGGCAGACTTAATATTCATAAACTTTCAAGACTTCAGCACTTGACCATTGTTTAAACAAAGTACTTATAGTAAAAGGAAATAAAGGTGGATGTGTACAGAATATTCATCATGGTTTCTCATTCTTCCCTTCATTCTTCCTCTTTCCTACCATTGTTTATTGTGATCCTTTTCTGTGCTAAGCCTCAGTTATGCTGTAAGATCCTTTAGTTACTTAAAATGTGCATGCTTACTGTGGTATATAAATATATGGAGAAGGCTTACACTGGTGAAGAGTGGGTGCTGTCCCAGTGTGATGGAAAACAGCAATTTGATGTGGAAGAACACAAGTTCAGAGGACTGGAACCAGTAAACCTATCTTCCCAGGGATTACAGCACTTTTGACAGAGATATCCACAGCTCTGCGACCTTCCACAAGTGTGCTATCCCTACAGCAAACGAGAGCACAGCAGAGTTGGGGAGAGTTGAGAGAGTCCCCCGTACTCGGCACAGGTGAGGCTGCACCTCAATCCAGAGTTCAGTTTTGGGCTCTGGAGTGTGTCCAAAGAAGGGCAATGAAGCTGGGGAAGTGTCTAGAGCACAAGACTTATGAGGAGCAGGTGGCAGATCTGAGGCTCTTTAGCCTGGAGAAAAGGAGGCTCAAGGGAGACCTTATGGCTCTCTACAACTGCCCTGAAAGGAGAGTGTAGCCAGGGGGGGATCAATCTCTACTGCCAGGTAACAAGCTACAGGACAAGAAGAAATGCCCCCAAGTTGCACCAGGGGAGATTTAGATTCAATATTAGGAAATACTGTTGCATGGAAAGAGTGGTCAGATATTGGAACAGGCTGCCTGGTCAAGTGGTTGAGTGACCATCATGGAGGAATTAAAAAGATGTGGAGGAGAGGCATTTGGGGACATGGTTTAGTGGTGAACTTAGCCGAGCTAGGTAAATGGTCGAACTCAATGATCTTAGAGACCTTTTCCAACCCTAATGATTCTGTGAGTTTCTTTCTCCAGTTAGTATTTTTCTTGCAGAGACAGTGGAAGATCTGGTTATCCAACTGATTATAGCACTACAGCTCCAGGATGCTATTCTTCACTGCCTTGGACTAAATTTGTCTGTGTTCAGTGAAGTTATTCTTATTTTCACAGTGCCAAGGCACTACCACTGTCTCTCTCCTTCTCATCAGTTCAGCACCCTCTGAAATATTACGGACTCACACTTCACATCAAAGTCTAACAAGAGGCCAGGAGTTTTTTTTAAAGCATGTCCCATCAGCTTAGAAGAGATTCCTAATCCTTTCACACAGCTCATTTAGAAGAGCCAGACTCCAAAGGCTTCTGTGCTGTTATAAATCAATATTTTTAGAGACAGTTGTAACTTAACGTACCCATTTGGCTGCCTGTCACTGTTTCCCATGTTGAGACCATCTTGAGATCCACAAACCTCCTTCAGTGCTAGAGATACTGGTGGATGAGAATAAAAGAAGTTTTGTTTCCTTTCTCTTCTCTCAGGTGTGTTAGCTAACAAGTTTTAGATTCCTGTTATTGACAGGACAAATTGTACTTTAATATGGTTTAGTTGGCTCACTCCTAGGACTCATGTACACGTCATAAGACATATTAAAACATTACTTGCTAAGCCTGCACCAGAATATATAATATAGTAGTTAAAATGAGTTAGCTAACACATTTTTGAGAAAAATGCCACTTCTACTCAAGCCAAGACATTCTGTTAATGAGTTGAATATTCCTTCTAGCTCTTTCTGCAGCAAAGGGAAAATAGTTTTTACATTGTCCAGACCTCTGGCATGGGTTCACACAATAGGAGAGGCGAGAAAGCTGGCCCATGGGACTGTGTGAGGAGGTGGAGCGCACCCCTGCCCTGCAGGGCTGTGTGCTGGACCATGGCTGAGTGTTTGACAGCAGCCGAGCCTCACAGGAGGATGGAAACAGGGCTAGGTGCCTTTGTCTGGAGCCCTGCCACATGTGGGACCATTTTGGCTGCAGGGCAACTGCCTCTCCCACTGATCAGGCCAACCCTTTTACTGGAACACCAAGAGAAGCTGAGGCACAGCACTGTAAAAGCATCTCAAGAAAAGGATGATGGCCAGGGAATACTGGAATGGTGGATCCTCCATAAAATGAGTGAAACATGAGAGGTCTAGTTGTCAAACCTGCTGACAGTGCCTGATCTGATGGGTGCTGAAATTACTAGAAAGATGCCATGACCTGCCTTGGCAAAAGTGCCAGGTGATTGTAAGGAACCCAATTTGGATGCCCTCTGTCAGACCTGTTCCCCCAAAACCCCCCACCCGTGAAAGTTTGATTTCTGGAAACCCTGAACTATGAAACCAGACCTCGTTATCTTCTGCCATTTCTGCTGTTCATCAACATCTTGAGACCCCCTCACACCCATCAGTCCAACTGACCTCTGGATTGCTTGAGCTCCTCTCATGTGCTTGGTTGCAGGTTTTTGTACCTGGTGAAAGGGCCTTTGGTATTTTCATCACTTTGTACTATTTTACTTCAGGGTTGGTCTGTTGTTTTTTAGGCTATATTTACAAATTCCAGCAAGCTATCCTTAAGAGAAAGGTGCTTTTTACAAGTCTCCCATTCAGCATTCATGGCACAAATCATGGAAATTCCTTTAGGCTATGCTGGTGCCAGACTCTGTGCCTCCCACTTTTATGTACACTTAATAAAATGGATCTATTTTCTTATGACCAAACTATCTTGGCTTCAGTCGTATCAGGGATGAAATATAATTGCATTAATAATCCCCTATGTGCAGTGCCTGATCTGTTTCTCTGTTTCTTTAGAATCTTTTCCTGCCTTGTTGAGGTACTTTTTTCTCTTCAGCTGCTCTTTTCTCCCTTTTTAGACTTTTTCCTGCTGCTTCTCCCTCCTTCTTTTCCCCTCCCCCGTTTACACTTAACCTTCTGTTTCTCCTAGTGTCCTGGCAGGAAGGATATAATGCAATCGCAGCTATACAGTGACAAAAGTAAATATGTAGCTCTGAGTAAGTGCAACAGGGTCGAACAGCCCTTTTGCAATATGATACTGTGTAATCTGCTTCCCTTTTAGAGATAGTTTCTTGAATGCTAAAGAGTTGTAGCTCCACTGCTTTAACAACTCAATAGTTTTTAACTCTACTTTTCTTTTGCTTTGCGTAAAGCATTTCTTTTACTGGGGCTTGTTCTGGAGCTATCTTCCAGACTAAATCTGAAGTGGGAATAAAAAGCATGGGTTTGAGTTTCAGATGATTTGCTCGTCTTTTGAATATCCGTATGTTTTTCCGCACGTAGGAGGAAAAAGGAAAGCTGGATAATTTATGTGTGGTAAAGCCACACGCACAGACAGAGACACAGGGAGGCTTCTAATGCTAAATCCTTATGACTAAACACCCAACACAGTAAGCATTCCCTTTAAACAACTGCTGGTGGCATGTGGGCTTTTTAACTTTTCCAAAGAAAATAATAAAGGGTAAAAATTTTCGAAAGAGCCTACATGACTCGGGGGTCTGCATTCCATTGAAAACCAATGGGATTTCTGCATCTCAAATTCCCTGTTGCTTGTGAAAAATTAGCAATACTGAGTGGTTCCACGAAAATGTATTTTATATGTCTCCTACAAAGGAGCGCCTTGAATGTGCAACCAGAAGTTTAAATTATGGGTTACCTATTTAACATAACCAGTTACATAGGACTTGTTTAATTAACTGCTTTACAGAAACAGATGTTTTTTAATACCAGTGAATTTCATCTATTGAAGGTACATGGTGACTGCTTCAAATTTACCTGGGCCAGGAGATAGGATATGGTTCTGGATACATTTTATTTGGCTGTAAACTACCTTCCAAGATTATCTCCTGCTCTCGCATCCCCCATACCACAGTTCACTGTCACCCTGAATTGTGCTGATACAACTGTCTGGGAGGCTGCACTGTAAACTCGTCAGTAAAAATTAGCCCCTAAAAACCTCATGTTCTCTCATTTCCTTGACCATTTGATAGCACAGTCTCACAGCTTTATTGGCACATATCAAAAAGAGATAAATAGCAATTCAAGAGCAGGAGCTTTTGGGAAAACTGGAACTGGCAACATCCTTAGTCTCCTTCCCAGTCAAATAAAATGTAAACCATGGAACCACACTCTGAAGTCACAACTACATCGTTACTGTTCCAGCAGCAGTAGTAAAGAGTCCCTTCTCCCAGGTTTTAATTACTGTCTCTTTGTTGCTCTTTCAGTTTGCCAGGCTGCATGGTCACATAGATCAACTAGCTGATCCAGGTTTCAAATGTATAAATTAATAAATTATACAGTATATGTATAAAAAAACAAAACTAAAGAAACAAATAAAAATGGATGAATGAAATACAAGTAAATGATAGCAGGTAAAATATAAATAGGTCTACAGATTTTACCTGCTTCTACTTTTTTTCCCCCTAAGATGTAGCAAATGATGTGGAAGGGGAAACAGGAGAGGCTAAGCCAGCATTATCAGTAAAACATAAATCGTCATAAAAGTCGCTGATGAAAATTCATATTGATTTTAATGGTACAGGTTGAATTCCTGCATTTTGCAACTGTTGCAATATATTCCTGAGAACAGTGGCAGAAGAAAGAGTTGTGGGGTAAAGGGAGCTAGAATAGCTGAAGGGGAGGGAAGCAGAACCCTGAGATTTCCTAAGAGATTGCTTTGGGTTTTATCTTTAAAGGGAATATCCTTTCTGAAATACAGGCATCTAAACTACTTCTACTATTCAGGAAGCATCTGAATTTGCATGACAAGGAGTGAGGTAATGTCTTAAAGCAAAATGAATGTAAAGCAGCTTAGTGTTTCAGCAATTTCTTTCTCTGAAGATGACACTACACATTAAGGTGTGCAAGTGCAAGGAAGACAAACTTTTAGTCCACGTTGATTTGCACAGGTTTAACAGCTGCAACTATGTACCACAGGTATAGAGGGTCACATACTAGAGAATAAAACAAAAAATTGCAATCCCACCAGGAAACCAAATAGATCCAAATTCTGCACTAATGACAGTGGCACCAAATAACTCTCACCTAGTAAGCTAAAGATGAATCCTTATAGCCAATAACCTAATTTATGGGCTAAAAATGTCTCCTCAAAGCTCATATTTCTGTGACACTCCTTTTGTGAAACACAAGACCTGCATTGTCTAAGTAGGATTAGACCTACAGCCTTATTTCAGATTCATAGTTCTAAGTAATATGGAGCTATTTCAAAGTTCAGGCTCATAAGAAATCCTACAAAGATGTAAACAGATGCAGATGCTACAATTTTCAAAGTTAAATCCTTTGTTACCAACTCTGGGAGGAGCCTTAAGTATTACAAACAAGCATGATAAAATAATAAAAGCCACAGTTGTTGAATTCACATGACACTGTGAAGCTCTCATTTGGCAGTAAAGGCATTTGCTATTCCTCCTGGTTGTGAAGAAAAAAATCTTGAAAATGGAATTTTAAGATTGCAGCATCAGCAAATGAAACAAATCATGGAAAACAGAACTAGCTCTTATTCAAGTCAGTTTTAATCTCAAAATTCTTAAGCCAATCTCTGTTTTGATGACTCATGGATTTTGCACAGATGGAGTTGGAAATGCCTAGCCTGGCACCAAAACCTTGTAAAAAAAAAAAAAGCACTACTAAAATTTGATCTGAGGATCTTTTAGATACTCACAAAACGGTAGACAACAAAACTAGTAGCATTGGCACTGGAGATCTGGGAACGGGGATGTGTCCCAGCAGCAGCAGGTGAAGAACCTCCTAAGTGCAGAGGAAACTTAGACAAAGGGAAAAATGGATGAGTAAAGATGGTGTTGGCACTTACAACAACAGAGAGTTTCCAAGTTATAAAAATAGTGAGAAGTGGTGCACAGAGGAAAAGTATACAAGAGGGCTCTTATCTCTGTTTCTGGAACAACCAGAGCTGTCTGGATGCTGTGTTTATAAAGTCTTCAAATTTAGAAAAAAATGTGTTGAAAAACAGAGAAAAAAGATTTTTATCATGGATGAGAAATGATTTTTATTTGTTATTTTCATTTATTCTCTAAGTGTTTGCTTCCACTGGAGCAACTGGAGCTGTGGTTTTATAAGCTGAACTGTTTTAACAAAGAAATAAACAGTGAGCATCTTCACATTATAGTCATATCCTGTTCTAAAGCGTTGGAATCCACAGCAGTAATTCCATACTTTATTAGGACAAAGCAATTTTATAGGTAAGGTACCTTTTCAAAGGTGGAACAGTGTGTGTGCATGTGGGTGTGTAAAGGTGCTCATCATCTAATCTCAAGGCAGTGTTTTGCAAATGTACCACACCTCGGTTATTGGATATGCAAACTCAAAAAGGGCCACATTTTTTTCACCATATGCTCAAGCAATGAGTAAGAGAAACACATATAAACAAGGTGAAAGAAATATCGCTCAGAAATATCACCTGCCAGTACACTACAGAAGGAAAGAGAAGGGGAAAGAAAGACAGGAAGTAACAGACAGCATAAGCAAATAAAGAGACTTCCTTATAAAATCAAGAGATGAAGAAAGGTACTAAATAAATCTGTGTACTACAAGGCAAGTTAATGCTACTCCTGAGGAGCTTTATTCAGATGGTTGGCCTTTACATGCCAGCTAATCCTTCTAGACACTGACCTTGTCAGCAGTGTTTGTGTACTTTGAGTAAGAACACGAACTGTTCTTTTAAATAATATCTCCAGCACGGCTAGATGAGAGATCTGCCTGAGCATTACACACGTAAGGGGCCCGGGGCACGTTCCTCCTCCCGCAGTGGGGGTACCAGACCCCTGTGCTCGTGCTGCAATGCAAACAAGCACCCAGTGGCTCCGGAGGGCCGCGGCACTGCAGCACAGCTTCTGGCTCTGGGGTCACTGTGCCAGAGAGTACAGATACCAAAACATGCTGAACAGCAAGGATCTTCTGTCTCAGGCAGCCGAAATAAAATGACACATGGGAGTGTGCTGCAGACATGTTTTCGCAAAGCATGCTACAACTCAAATTTCTCTGCATGTTGGAGACAGCCAGGACAACTGCAGCACGAGCTCAGATCTGAACTCCCACATGAGGAGAGCCAAAGAAGGCCACATCATAAGACCTTTTCCCTCCAACCTGATCAGGAGCAAAGCTTTGAGTTTGACAAATCAATGTCAAAGCCAAAGTACTGTAAAAACAAAAAAACAAAATAAACCAAACCCCCAACAAACCAGAAGAGCTATTTATTACCAATTAAATGCTTTTCAAACCAATTTTGGAGCAGAGAGCCAGGCAGAAAATAGAAGGACTTTGAAGTTTAGAAATTTAAAGATGCTCTAGTGGCTAAGGAAGCACTGCACAAAATGCCTAATACAGAGATTAATAAATGTTAGTCAAAAATGCCAAAAAATTGACTTTCAGGGCTCTTAAAAACTCTCTCTGACAGAACAAAGTCAACCAACAAGACATTTTTTAATGAAAGGTAATAAGCCACAACACATGGAAAGTTTTATGTATGAAACTCCTTTAACTGTTCATGGAATAATACATGAAAATCCATGATGTTTGAGTGCCTATCCACACACAGCCAATGCTGCTACTTGACCATAGTTTAATTTAATGTTTAAGCCAGCTGAGGCCGGTACAGGTTTAGCATATCTCAGGCAAAAGTGCAAAAACCAGTTATGATCTGCAACTTGTTTTCTCCAAATATCAAAATATGCAAGGCGTAACTTCAGATCAATTATTACTTTTCTAGCAAATTATTTTCTGTGTGATAACAACCAGAAGTGGAAAGACTAATTTTAGCTTGAAAGTTCACAGAATCTTACAGAATCACAGCCACAGTCACAGCTAATTTGAGGCAGAGAAAGTTAAAACACTGTCAAAATATAAATGCTTCCTTCAGCTGATTCATTAGTTTGCATATCATAACAAGGACTTTGTGTTCTTGGGTAAGGTTAGTGCCTCGAGGACATCCTGCAGATGTGTGCATTCCCAGTCCGAGTTTCTTTAATTTGTTATGCAAACATCAATTCTTTTTAAATACTGAAAAAAGAAGGACTTTTTTTGCAGGTAAAAACCATCAGCATTAAAAATAGCTGTTTCTGTGATGATGCTTTTTAGGAGAAAGGAGAACACCATATTCTAACAGATGTTTATCCATTAATGAATGGTTTATTTCTCATTAGAAAAGGTTTAATTGGCAGACAAACCCTGACACAGCTAGCAAGTGAACTCTGTAAGTCCTGCTCCAAGCCAGGAGGCCTGGCATTTTTTGACACGTTAACTATTTTCCCCTCAAGGAAACTGTGAACTTTGAAAACCCTAAAGAGCCTAAGAGCAGGAAAGTGTGAGGCTGGCGTATATTTTTACTTCTCCCCTTTTCCTTGTGTATTTTAAAGGTACAGAGCAAGGGCAGAACTAGCATTGGAGGGCTCTGTTTTGGCAGACCTCAGAAAGGATGAAATCTGGGAGGTTTTGCCTTAGAACGGCAGCTGTGGCAGCTCCCCTGCAAGCAAGGCAGTGCCCAGCTGTGCTTTGGATTAAGCAAAACGATTTTGGTGGTCAGCTTGTCCATATTATTTTACCCAGGCTGTCCCTCTGTGAGTTTTTCGTTTCTCTGAGCCAGGTGGGAGGGTGAGAGTGAGTGGACAGGCACCCGGGGGGCAGGAAGAGATGCTGCAGGAGACTCCCACCCCAGACACCCATTCCCTGGCCTCTCTCCCTTAAAACCCAGCCACTGGCTTGCTGGGGGCTGCTCACAGCTCCCCACCAGCCCTCCAAGGCCCACAGTAAGTGGAACAGGGGGGAGAAAGAGAGGCAAGGATTTATTTGGTGGCTTCTGGGGGATTACTTCAAGCCAAATGCTCTTACTTCTACTTTGGGTTGTGACCGCAGGGGCTTTTCTGGCTTTTTCTTGAGGCACATGAGATGTGGACCCCACCTGTTATTTAGTTTCAGGTCAGCAGAATGGATCAGGAGGCAGAGTCCTCTCTGCCCAGTAAGGTTCCTGAGGCTTTTAGATAGTTTTAGGAGCACAAAGAGCCATTGGTCTATGGGCTCCTTATCCCTTTTCCCATCCCATGTGAAGAGGAGAACAGAGATAGTTTGGTTCTCTCAGGGATTAATATTGTGAGAAACTCAGCCTGACTGGAGGACTCTAATTAAGTGCCCTGAGTGGAGGACCTCATCCCCTAAGCTCTGGCTTCAGTGCACCTCCAGTGCCTCACGCAGCAGTGAAAACCAGAAAGACTCTTCCTGCCAGTTAGTGCCATACCTGGGTGCTGTGAGACATCCTGGTCTTGTAGGCTTCATCCAGAGGGTTTCCAGGCAATTTGCCAGGAAAACAAAAAGAACCCACAGGGACTGCCAGAGTTTCTCCTTTCAAGATAGCCAAGCCCAAACTACCAGATGCTTGCTGTCCTGCTCTATCAGTCCTGCCAGATACGAGCACACTCAGCTGATGAGGGAGCAATGGAGTAGGCAAGCAGTCCGTGCACCCAACCCTGACCCGTGTAATCGCTTTCTCTTTCTCCTTTTATTCTGTGGCCTTATGGACAATGGTGTAACATTTCCTGCTAGAGGCAAGTGAAACAGTAGTGCTGCAATAAGGAGATGCTGGAAGGGTCCCGACAGGAGTTTGACAGGAGGAGTCTGTGGAGTTAATGGCAGATCTGTAGAAGGAGGGTAGATGCAACAACAACACTACAGTGATGCTTTAAGAGGTCATAGTGTGTTGCTGGACTGGGCATTTTCCTGCCTCAAGACCCACCAGTGGGATAATCCCGTTATGGTAGAGCCTGACTTCCTACATGAAATTGAAAGATTTAATTTCATAAGTGGTACTTTAAAGATAAATTTGTTAAATACTGTGTAATGCTCCTCTTTTTTAACAGGGATCTTCTATGCAGCAGAAGTGTCAAGCAGATTCCACAGACAAACAGCCTCCTGCCACATTTATGGCATCTGACAATGAGTCCCTGATCAGTGAACACTGTCTGAGGGAGGAGATCTATTTAGTTTTGGAGTCAGTGAACAGTGACAGGCATATGCATGCGCTGAGCCGACTGTACACCAATAAGCCCAGCTAAATTCAATATAAGTAACCTGTAGAGGACATTTTAATTTAAAGAATGATGCATTATTCACTCTTATCTTTTTGTCTTTCCTCCTTTTTCCTGGAAATGCAACTACAGAAATACAGAGTTTGGCCCAAATTCCATGCTTCTGTGAGTGATGGAACTAGATGATCCTCACGGTCCCCTTCCAACCCAAACCATTCTATGATTCAGTGATCTGTGCTATACTCTGGGCTCTGGGTCTGGTGTAGCACCAGGCCAGTCATTAATACAAGCAGCTCACACTGGCTGCAGTTGTCCTTTCAAAGCAACTTCTGCAGTTGTGAGTAGCTGGAACATAAAAGTCATCTGGAAAGAGCCTTTTAATCTTAGCTTAGTCCATTAAGTGGATTTGGTGACAGGTGTACACATATATAAATATCTGTAGTGGTGCTGTTGCCACTGAACCTTGTCATGTTTAGGAATTGATTTTTGCTTCCATTTTCATGAAAACTTTGCATAATTGCACTTCTTATTAATTTTTCAGATAATTTTGGTTAACACAGGAGATGAATTTTTTGTTAAGTAAAATTTAAATCTCATTCATGTGAAGGATTTGAATGTTGGAATATAAAATAAGGGCAGAAGGCAAGCTTAGTATCACTAAATCTAGCGACTAAAGAAACTTCTTCATGAGGCTGGTTAACAGGCTGTTTCAAAAAAGTCAGAATTAGTAAGGACAGGCAGACAAAATTATATCCTTACCACAGAAATTGACCAAAACACTGGTCTCCTAAAATTTTGTACATAAATGCAAGAGAAGTAGAGGGTCTTAATAAACATGAATAAAAGGAAGACTCCGCATATTTCTATTTCTAACTCAAGCATGTGTTCAAACAGCTATTCTTTTGCATTGTGAATAATTAGTAATATTCCTCCAGTGCTGTAAGAATTAAAAAACTGAAGGATTCCTTGGACATAGCACAGTAAATAGAGTGCAGCCTCTCAGTTAGAAAGACTGATCCTAATCTGATAAGGCATAAATAGGAATTTAGCCCTTACCAGTGTCACCCAGCAGTGCCCTTCCTCTGACACAACAAGGCTGGCATGGCACAGATGTAGCCCAGCACTGAGACGCTCACTCCGTTCTTCAGGGGTGGATCAATGTTTTTCCAAAACACTGACCAGCTGCTTTCTCTGTCTGAAAAGTTTTTGTTTTGAGGTGCAGGCTCCTGAGACACTGGCCTAATCAGAATGGCTCCGACTGCATCTTGCAAGACACCTTACCCTTCATACTCCTCTTGTGACTGGATAATTTGCCTTTTAGAACGCAAAGTCGTTCTGCAGTCTGTGCCTTAGAGTACTGATCAGTCTCCCGGGCTGGGAGCTCCCATTGCTCCACTGCTGCTCTTTGATGTTTCTCTGGGAATGAGCTTGCCAGGCTCTTTCAAACTTGAGTTCTCCAACACATTTTCAGGACAGAAGGGAAATATGATGGATGTCTTCCTGTGAAGATTAGATGCTTTGAGGAGGAGAATGTCATAAAAGCCGTAGACATATTAGGTGTTTAATGGCAGACAGAGCCACTTGTGTTTTCACGGGAAGCAGAGTGCACAGAGGGATCAGGCCACTGCACAGAGGGATCAGGCCACCCTGGGACTTTGGGGTGTCTCGGTTTGCAAACCACATCTTGGAAAGAGGGAAGAGTTGTTTCCCTCTGGTTGTTCTTTTTCTCTTCACTCCTTCTCTCTCATTTCCTTCCTCCAAGATATTAAGATCCAAGGAAGACATCATATGCTACTGGAAATTACTTTAAAATACCAGGACAAGGCAGCTGTGAGTCAATGTATTCAATAGACATGCTACAGTGCTGCACAGCCGGTTTAGAAATAAAACCCAATGTACAAGTCAGCTAGCCATATACTGAGATAGAAACATGGCTTTAAGGCAAACACAGCTCAATACTTTTAGGTTCAGGAGGAAAAAACCTTCTTTCTTTCCATAAAAACTATGTTCCCAATTTTTTCTTCCCATGGGAAGCGAGTTACAATACTATATTGTAACAGGTTAGAGTTAAAGTCAGGTAATGACAATGCAAAGGCAATTTTCCTCTAAGAAATACCATTCCCTGCATCTCTGTGAAACTACATTATCCAAGGGACACAAACTCTCATGTTAATATACTGTCATTTAATTCAAGAAGGGTCTGATGGGCCCAACACAGCCCCCACCATAGTCTTTCCTATTAATGCAAGATATTACCTTGAGAAAAACACTTACTGCAGCATTTTGAACCCTGTCTGTATTATTATAAGGCAAGACAGAGTATGATTGTCTTTCAGTTAATGATGTGGCAGGGGGTGGCTTTTTGCCAGGGTTAGGTTAGATTCCTTTTAATTTGGAACCTTTAAGATCCACCTGGACAAGCAATAATTAAAGGGAATAGCAAATTAAGTGTATTAGGAAGGGGAAATGATTTACTAACCAGGCAGAGAAATAATTTATTAGAAAAGAAAACTTTTTCTTTAAGCTGAGAGAGTCAAATCACCTCTTTCACAAATCATTTGCTCTGTTGTTGGTAACTCAATTTTTAGCTTTTCCTGCTCCACAAAAAGCCTCCTGACTCACAAGTCTGTGGCTATTTCTTTCCCTGGGGCACTGTTCCCTGGCTTACAGGGCCTATCCTGACGCTTTCTGTTTTGACTCAAGAAGACTTTCATTTTCCCTGCAAAACTATTTTGGGACAGGGTGGAGGGATGGAGAGCTGGGGAAAGCATTTTCGGACAGACCCTACGTGCTCTCCAATGACAGAGGCAGTGGTGGACACCTAGATAGAGCAGTCTGGTGGAGAGAACCCCCTGAGGCTCCCGTTCATGCACCAAGCCAAAAATACAGAGTTCAAGGCAACCAACTGAAATTGGAATGCAAAAAGTCACACATCAAATGGCAGACAGACTATCGTACTTTTCTATCAGATGAGCAAGCAAGAGCAAAACTCGATACATCCCAATTACAATTTATTTCTTTAAAAACCTTTTCTTCTGTAATGTATTATTGGATCTCTGCACCACAGTTAGAAGTGAGACCCTAATGTCCATAACGATTAATGACCCCCATGTTTTTTAAAATTCAGTCACAGTGGCACAACATAGCACACAATTATAAACACAAAACAGATGCAACACCATCTTCTCTATAGTCAGCGAAGATTACAATCTGCAAAACCATGGAAATTTGTGTCCTTGATTTAATGGTTTAAAATGCAGGAAAGCTGTTTACATTCACTGTCAAAATGTTTGCATTACATATGCTCACTGCCCCTGTAGTGGAAATATTTTTCCACTAGCACTGCAGAATAAGCACAAAATGAAGATGCACCGCTCTTACTAACAAAATGCTGGCATAATGCAGTTTCACCTCTGCTAAAACATTTGTTAGTGACTCATCACACTGCGTTATTTGTTCCCTTTACCTTTGATCGACTTCCTGAGAAATTTAGTGTTATGCACATATTTTCAACACTCCACTGATCAGATAGACTGGTGTACAATACTACAGACACTGTCCTAAAAGCATTTGCAATACAGATTTTTTTTAAACCCTTTATTGCAAATTTCAGGTTACTCAACTAAATACGGAAACGTGTAGGCACCTTTCCTGAAACACATTTAGGAGGAAGGAAGTAAACTGGAAATTTTGATTTCTATCTTCAATTAAAAAATGATGACTTTCAAGTCTGTACTTTGAAATCAGAAAGGATTTAGGAATACAAGTCTCAAGGAGAGTCAGTGGCATTTTTTTAAATCTCCAGCTAAAGTATCAGTAAACACACACTGAAGACATAATATTCTGCTAACAGAAAGTCTTGTCAAATGCATATCTGAACACATACACATAGTGTTGGTAATGCTTAAGTTAATTGCTATGAAACCCAAAGTTTCTCACAAGTCTGCAAAAATTCATTTAAGTCACATTGGCACTGTACAGACTTGCCTATCTTTTTTCATGTTTTCCTCAGTTTCTATAGGACTATTCCCAAGATAAAGCCCCATGATATGCAGACCCAAAATCAAGGTCATAGTGTTATGTACTAGCTGTAGAACAAGATTCAGACACTGTTATATGCCTGATTGCATATAGTTTCTCTCTCCTGACAAGCAGTTGGTGTACTAGTACAACACAAAAGGCAGGTACACAAACACAAAGGCAGATTCAAATCATACCAGGCTCAATTATTTTTGTTAATTATCCTATAGTTGGATTTGCTAATATGTTTGATTCATCTTGTGCAACTAAATAACATTTGTGAAATACATAGCAATTATGAAATATTATGCTACAGTTTTCCACTGGTAAAACTTATCAAGGAAAGTACAATACTCAGTCAAACGCACACTGTGAAGGATTTTTTTGCAGTTTTCTTTGCTTAGCTTTTTTTACTGTGTGGTTTCTTTGCTTGTTAAGAAACAGAAGATGACTTACATCTGAGCATGTTGAGTGAATTCTGCAGATATTTTGGCTGCACTAGAGGTTTCTCTTGACTATGTTAAAAAAGTTTGTTGTCAAGAATATTTACTAACACGCTCTCAAGCCGCCATCCTGAAGCCAGCCAGCATCTGTTAACAACACTTTGCCTTTGGTTAAATGCAAAAAAATAAAGCAAACAGTAATTTTTTCTAGTTAAGGCAAATACTGCTTGACTGGAAGAACCTTTCCCTACCTGGTTCAACCTTGTAAAAACAGGGTCTTCTGCCTGTAGCATCAAAAATGTGCACGTAATTTTAGGGACTTGATTATACCACAACAATCTGGCATTACAACATGCTTAAAATGTATTATCCCCATCAGTCAAAGTACAAGATGGCTAGGATAAGAGAATGGTTGTTATCCACACATGGACAGCAACATGGATTTCTTCCACAACTCTGTTTAACAGGAATGAATCAGCCTTTCTGTCTTTACAACTGGGCATCCACAGTGTGTGTTTTCACTGTGAACAGATTCAGTTAACAACTCTAATCTGTTCCTTGTGGGGTAGAGCAGAATATTTTGGAGACTTTTATACTCCATTTCTGAGGGTGTCTAAACAATGTTCAAGCACATACATATGCAAAAATGCATTTTTTTCCTGTTTGCTGATGCTCACATTACATGAAGATGGCATATATGTATTGAAACAAATGTGACTCATATTTGAATTGCACGTACACTCAGAGTAATGTATTTTAACACACTAAAAATGCAATCCCCAGAGACAAACATACTGGAATCGATCTTCAGCTGCTCAAAATACAAGTCAGTTCTTCTACATGCAAGTGAGCTATTCTCTGTCCTGACTGTCTTGTGACATTGCTGGTGGAACAGACTGTGGTGTTTCCAGAATGTTTCTATTTCTCCTGTATTCAATCATTCAAGACACTCTCTGAAAGTGAAAATACAATTTTTTTGAAAATTATTAACTCATTTCTCATCCTGAGATGCCCTAAATTATAGTACAAGCCTGGGATGACTAATTTAATTTCAAGTTAATCACCTTCTGTCAGATCACAAACAGCCCTTTTCATACAGCGTGTGCTTGATTTCTATTTGTGGCATTTGTTTACTCAAAGGTTTTTCTCTTAAATATTGAAAGATGCAAGGATACAGTAAAAGATGTCTAAGGAGACCTGCACGAAAAGTCTAAGATGAAAGCTAATTGGTTTGCAGTTTTGCTATGAATTCAAAACTTAGAGTAGGGTCACTAATTCTGTGGCCTTTCAACTACTCTCAAGGTGATTTATGGGTTTGTGCTGAAATGCTATAGCAGACTTAATGGTTTTGCATGGTTGAAGCATGAAATAAGGTGTAACCTGAGTGTTTCCACTGGATGTAAGTTTGTGTTTGCAAAAGTTTTGGAGTCCAACATTTCAGCCAAATTGCTCTATTGTAAAATCTAGAGTTGCATGAGAACTTGGAAAAAAAATCTAATTATTTTTCTGCAAATGCTACAAACTCATCAACATCAAAATACTTAGATTCATACTACTTTTAATTGGCCATTCTAAAAGGAATCCAAAAACATCCCAGTCAAAGTCCTTGCATTTTAGTGACATGGAAACCAGCTCAGTTGTTGCCTACAGTTGATGGTTCAGGGCATTCCTTACGGTGAGTGTTGTGAGTTCAAGCAATTTCTGACCCAAAAACCAGCTTCCTGTTCCCAGAGTAAGTCCTATAGTACACTGAAGGCTGCCACAGTCACCTTCTGGAGTTCGGATGCATAAACCTGGGAGAGTTTTAAGTTTTGGCTGCTGCTCATTCAGCAGTGTGAAGCTGCAGGCTGCGGACTGCGTCCTATATCCAAGAGGGAGACAGCATTTGAGATTTCAGTTAGCTTTATAATATAGGAAACCTTTCCACTCCCTAGCTGGAGTTCTTTCACAGCTGTGAACCCTAGGAATACCCTAGGAAAGTACTGGCTGTGAGGTGCTCCAACACTTACCGTAGTAACACCAAGACCATTTGTTTGGTTTGTTAGCCTGTCAGCTTTTACCCAAGCAAAAAATCTTTTAAAACCCTCACTTGGAGATTAGTAAGTCTTGTGCAGCCCCATTTTCACTCACGTCACATCCTTCCCTCCTTTCCATGATTCTCAAGGATGTTCTCCTTGAGAACTTTGCAAGAAAAACAAAAAAATAACAAACTCAAATTCAGTTGAGTTCTGGGGGTACAGAACTGAATTTCCTTGGTAACTTTATATAAATCCATTTTTGTAGTTGCAAAATTCTGTGATATTTAACTACTTGCATATCCCTGAAGGCTTTATGTACAGACACACCAAGGTTGTGCAGGTACCATTTGAGAACAATATTTTTCCCTCTTTCATTGCAAGTACAGATGAAAAGGGTTGCTTTCAGTTCTCTATCCCAAAAGTCTCCTCAAAACTACAACTGAAAAACTTTAGAACAGAAACATCATGATTTTTCCTCCTCCCTCAGTCTAGTTTATATGTGGTCAGTATTGCACTTCTTAGCAAACCATAGCATGCAATCCTTCTGTAAGCTAATGAGGAAGAGAAATTAATTAATTTCACATATTTGAGTACATTAATAAATAAAAATCCATTTGTAATACCCAGACAGATTTGTTGCTGAGTGGTTTTTATGCTGTAATGCAATTTTTAGTTATCTTTGGAAGTTAGAGCTTGTAAAAATCCTTAAAGTTTACCGAGTCCAGACTACAATCAAAGTCTAGCCATAACTGAGCTTCATTGATTCAATATATGAAGCAGTAAGTCCTCAAAATAAAAATTACCTTCTTTTTGTCTCATCAAAAAATATTTAAATTGCAATAGGCAACCCCGCACTTAATAGAATAGAATCTAGGGATTATAAAAATGATATATGTAGAGCCAGTAGACTTAGAGGCCATATGTGTTTTTAAAAGTAAGAGACAAAAAATAAACAAACTTTAATTTAAAGATGTAACTGTATCTATTTGCTTGATGGTTCTGCTATAAATGTTTTCCTTTGCACTCTACACAGCAACAACCTGATCGTTCTCCCTTCCTTCAAGATGGTATCCAAGTGACAAGCAGAACTAAAGAATTAATAAAAATTAAACAGGGACCTGATTTACGTGTCTCACTTTTGTCAGCTAAAATGATTTCCTTCCAGAGCACAGAGTGGTTGTGATGGAATAACTTTTCGCTAATGAAGGTGGAAACAATATCAAAAAGGAAATAAAGAAAAATTTACTACTCTGCCATTGGTGCATAAAATTAAAAACAATGATGTGAATTATTGATCCTACCTATTAATAGCAAATATAAATTTCTTTCAAAACAACACCTCTGGAAAAAAACCAAAACCTCCCTACTTTTACAGTTATCTTTTGAAATGTTCATTGCAAGGATAAATTGATCCCAACCCAAAGCAACTTCATGGGTTCAGGGGACTTGGGAAATGCAAAGTAGCTGGTAGGATAGAGACCCTTGTCTGAACTGCAGAACAACTTTGTCTGGTGAGGCTTGTTTATTAGTTTGATTTTCAGGCATGATGTCAATAAACTGCAACTTAATGCTGCTTCATTTCTTTCCCCACTTATTAACAGGATTCATGATTACTTCAAGCACTAGTTGGGACACACAGACACACAGACACACACACACACACAAATTAGTATATTGGTGTGTTTCTTTGAGAAGTGTAGGTAGAGATATGCCAGTTTCTATGGTAACAACAAGACTTTTTTATTAGTAACAGAAAAATAGGTGTTGAGAAAACCTCTTAGAAATTGTCAGTGCATAAGTTGTTTCTAGTCTCAGACACTGCTTTCAATAAATACACATTTAATTTGTAAATAACAGTATAACCTTCCTTAGATGTTGCACACTTCTCAGGTGTGTAACAGGTATGTGTTAGGAAAAAATGCTACAAGGGGTCAGAGGAAAAGTATTGTGCAAGGATAACTTTATTCTTGCTGTGGGATTCTCATGGTATTATTTTTGTAACATGGTGATTAATTTCTTGTTCATCGAAAGAACTCACTGCTGAATTGAAATATTAAAGTCCAAGTAAACATAATTAAACTGCATCTTCATTCCTGGTTATTTTTTTAAATTTTGATTTAACATTAAGAAATCCTACTTTTGGCAAGTTAATATCTATCATGGCATGCTATTTTCATCAATAATAATTAAGCCTGAAATTTCATAGGCAAAATAATATGACCAGGCAAGGCTTCTGTGTGCTGCCTGAAATGGGTACAGGAGTTACCCATAGTGGAAGATCCCACCTGGGACGATTCTCCCAGTTACAGGAAAGCCAGGAAAAGATTCCTGCGCACATCTGTTTTAACAAGCTCATGTTTCCAACCTGATGTAGAAGCTCCTGTTTCCACAGCCCACAGAATCAGCAGGAAAATGGGCATGTTGAGGCAGAAGAGGGAGTGGTTGCAGAACTCTATATTCTCTATATAGTGGGTTGCAGGTCCCTCATAAATCGGGTCAGTCCTTTCTATCAACTCTAATTCATGTAAGCAGGGCACGCTTAGGTTCAAAGCAGCCCAGGAATGACAGATAGGATGATGACTTAGTGGTTTCCCTAAGCTTTGAGGCTGTAATGTACCATTTAATCAAATGTATATTACAGCTCTCTTAACAGAGCCCAAAATGCAACCAGACTTGCAGTGATTTTACTCCTTTTTCAAGCCTATTGATTTGAGCAGGGCTTTGTGCAGGCACCCTTCTAAATGGTAGGAGTAAGGTCTGTACCATCTCAAGGTTGGTAACCTGCCCTCTCTCACCATCTTGCAAATAATAATAGTAATTATATCTCGTCCATCCTCTTTTTCTGTACAGAAAAATATGATGGCTCCTTTGCCTCATGACAGAAAGGAAGTCCTGCTCACTTTAACTGAAGCAAAGCCAGCTGTTTGGAGCTCCTGGAAACTGTAAACTGAGCAGCCATTACTTCTAAGTAAAAAGCCCTTTTTACACTAAGTCTCTGTTTATGGATGGTACTTATCTGGCCCCATTACAGTGCTCTCTGAACAAATCATAGTTTTCAATGTGATAATTTTCAAGATGGGTAAACATGGTTATTTTATAGATACACAATCTTGCAGACAGAACTGAGAAAATTTTTTTGTTTATACTACAGAATTTTATAGGTCATGCCTGCATCCACAATTAATTTGGAAGGCAGATAAAATCCTGAACTTCTGTTAGTCAGGTTAGACCAGTTCTTCCAACAACACAAGGCCTGCATAGTACAGGTCCACTGCTATCACGCTTGTGTAGACACTTCTGTGTAAACATTACTTGCCTTTCTACAAGCAGTGTTTCATTAAAAATACTGTAATTACACTATTCCTTTTGCAGCATTTCACTGGCTGTACTTTGAGCTTAAAGGTTTGGGATAGTCGTGATCAATTTGGCTTTGAAAGCCCCAATGTGGTTTCCAACTTTGTGAGTTCAGAGTAATCTGAAAATGCATAGCAATTTGAACTTGAATATTTGCCTGAACCAGTAAAATAAAAACAACCACAAAAACCACTATCTGGACCCTTCAAAATGCATTGAAAAATGTCAAAGCAAACATGGAAGGAAAAAGAGGAACAGGCAGTCGAACTTTTACTGCAAATGTATTTGATGAGACTTTTCAAGCCACATGGTACTCAGGGTTTTAAAGAGAATTCATGGGATTTTAAGAGAAGAAAAGCAAATAAAGTGAATTAGAACAACAGTAAATGAACTGAGATGTTACCTAGCTTCTTCAATAGCAAGTTAACTCTTTCAAAATAAGAATAAAAGTTTGCAAAAGGTGATGTACAATCAATCATTATACTTTGTAGACAATTCCTTGTTCCTAGTATCTTCCAGATTTCGGCATCTTATACATTCTGCTAAGAATGGTGGCATAAACTGTAAAACTGTCTTTTTCATTCATCACAAGTGAATGTTAAGGAGTACTAGGAGTAGTTTCAATGATCTCTGATGCAGATCAAAACAACCAGAATTTTGCCAATTTTTAAAGATTTTGTTTGTTTGTTGAAAAATGGAATTTCATTTTGCTATGTAGACAAAGATTTTTTTTTCCTCTTAAAATTGAGAAACAAGAAGTAAGAGATAGCATGAACAAGAAGAAGCAAATAAGAACAGCTCCACAAATATGCAGCTTCTCAGTAAGATTAATAAAAGTTCTTAACAGTTATTATTGTCACATACTACACATTAGGAGAGCATCTCCTGCTGCCCAGCTCTTCTCATTGTATCAGTCACACAGGACTTGGAGAGGTTTGGGCAAGTGCCTTTGTGCTTATACTTCTTAAATCCTTCTTCTTCCACCTGACGGAATTTCCCTGCTTTATAAACACCCATAACCATTTTGTTAAGCAACAATCAGCAGTCATAAGCTTAAGCCTTTGAGCCCACTAACATCTAACCTAATCATGTAACTTCCACGATCTTCTTTGCCTGACCACCATACTTTCTTCTGCCCCCTCTCACCAGCACAGAGAATACTTAGTCATTCTTCATTACAGTCCAGGTCCTTATGAGTCAGTAGAGAGCATCCTTCATACAGAGGCTGAGACCTTAAGAACAGTTAGCATTACAACAGCATCTAAACATCTGTATGCACTGACTAAGATAAAACATCTTTTTGTGACTTTTCAATGCCATGCAGCTTCCCAGATTAATGAGTGAAATACCCTAATGATTCATCAGTGCCATTTCTGTCTAGCTGCTCAAAAGGTGAAATGAAAAAGAAAAAAAATCAAAGTATCTTCTAAATTTTTACCTCGGGACAGTTCACTGAATCAGTCAGTGACTTTCAGTTCTTTCAGTTCCCTGAAACAAAGCTGTCTTAAAGGTCTTGGGTGCCCCAAGATGTCAAATTTTCTGTACCTTTTCCTCAGACCAAACGGATTGACAGCAACTGAGAAGAGTTACAACCTTCTTCCCTTCCTCACCTCACTGCCTCTGCAGTGGCACCTGAGCCTTGTTGGGCTGCCTTTAGAGAAGGAGGCTGGGTTGGGTCCAGTACCCAGTCCCAGGAATGCTGCTTTCCACAGCTCAAAATCCCACCCTTAGATGGTGATCCCATACTTGCACCAGGGCTCTGGAGCATGGAGCTCTTCTCAGCATCTCTGCAGGGCCCCTCACTCCCATGCAGCTGGTCACCACCTGTGGCAGCTTCTGAATGCCAGCTCCTGCGGTATCACCCTTTTTGTCAGTGCCACATGAGCAAGGGGACCTACGTCTTTGTCTCCAAAACTGAAAAGGTTCCACCAATCCTTTCCTGAGCCATGGTTTGTGCATGGCCATATAGTTTATGCTACATGGGGTTTGAGACCTGGTGGAATTACGAATCTGAATGAAAGGATTTGGGGGACCTGACCCGAAGGCTCTGCAGTTCTTGAGAGGAACAAAGTTCACTTGCCAGAGCCAGCCCCATGGCAGCTCCATGCAGAGATGGTGGGAGGGAAGGCTGGAGCACCTCTCTGATGTGTCAGAATGGTCCCATTCACCCCAAAAAGGCAAAAGCCAAGCAAACCAACTACATAGTTAAAAACCGAATAAACTTTCAAGAAGAGACACAATCAGCAAGGCTATACAAATTTCAGTAGAGATCCAAGCCAACATTTTCAAACTCTAGACACATCCTTGAACGGCTGCAGCAATAGTGCTGAATCTCATAGGACTGTTGAATATAAAGACCTGCAAAGGATGAAAAAGCCAAAAAACCAGGCATGAAGTTCACATTGCTGTGGTCATTGTGAAAAACAAATGATAGTGAATAAAGGCAAGACAATTTTACACTGCAAAAGCATCTCCAAAATTTGTCTTGCAAGAATTTTTGTAGTGATTTGAAGACAAAATTGCCTTTCTTTCATATTTACTTTTTTTTACCCCAAGCCACTTACATTCTGGAGTTACTTGGGATATTATATCATATTATTTCCAGCTTAGGAGCAGGGGCAAATTTTAGGTCCTGGTCCTAAAAATCCTTCTGCATATGACTAGCTTTATAAGCATGAATGGAAGTTGGCTTGCAGGAGGTTTGAATAGAGGTTGCATAAGCATAGAGGTAATTTTATCCTTCTGTGAACTGAAAAGACTTGCTACATCTTTTGAGGTTAGCCCACCCATAATAAAACTGAGTCATAGTCATCTCTTGATCAGCTGTGCTGTTTAACCTGGTGCATAGGGATCTCATGATTGGATATGCAAAATCTTTGTTTCTTAAACAGTCATTTGAACACTATATTCATTAAAAGGGGGTTAATATGTCATTTTGTTCTCTAGTTTTTCATGCGTCTTTTACCAGACTGAAACCTACGCCTTATTTTTCTCCATTGTCTGGATGCCAAGCTGAGCGTGGTTAATGCTGGTATTGCTTTGAATTACACGCCTACTAATCATCACCATCAAAACTGGCAGCACTGTGGAAGCACACAAGGTGGCACACTGCAGGTAAAGGCATCACCAAGCCGTCAGTCATTGCTTAAATGCATGTGGTGTGGTGGCATTTCCGCAAGATGGCCACAACTCCTCTTTGCAAGCAAAAGTAATTTCAAGTGGAGTAGGAAATCCCATGTTTGCTTTGCCCTTGCAGTTGCATTTCACCTGCTCTAAACCCACTCATGACATCATGTAGAAACAGCAGCTGGGAAGGGGGGATTTGTTTTTGTTTGGTGTTGCGGGCAGGATTTCTGAGTTTATTGATTCAAAAATAAAACTTTTAGATGTTTTTAATGATTTCTCATAATTTCTGAACCTGTGATGGTCTTCCTCAAGATTCGTTTTCAAAAATGTGCTTTCACAACTATTAAGTATCAGGAAATTTTGCTGTTCTGAACTTCGCTAAAACCTGCTTCTAAAATTTAAGTGTGAGCACCAAGTGCATTACAACGGTTGCGCTCCCAAGGAACACAGTTTCGACGTGCTTCATTTCCGAATCCTACCTGGTGCTCCTCTTGACTCCTCACCCCTGCCTACAAGAACTATCTCCTCAGAAAGCTTTGGGTCTGAATTAATTTTCCTCCTTCTCTGAAAAGCTGCCCTGGGCCATGGCCGCCTTCGGGAGATCTCCCCAGGGCGGCTGCCCCTCCCTGGTTAGCAGATGCAGGGGCAGGGGGCTGGGCTCGCTCTCTTGCAGGCATTAAGCAGTAACCAACAGCAGAGATTTATTTGCATTTATGCTGACCCAATAAATAAAACTGATCTTGACTCTGTAATTTGGAATTAAGCAAAAGCAAGTAGAAAAGTGTACTGGTAAAGAAAGAAACCAAACACCAAACAGATAGAGGTACGAAAACAATTTTCTTGTGTGATTCATTAAAACAAGGGGTGCACCAAATAAGTGGTAAATGCAGTGATGATGAAAACTTCATCAAGGGTCACAGGGCATTTCTACAACTCTTACTCAAGCAGTAAAAATTTGTGTTAATATGAAATCTAAGAAGAACTCTGTTTTTATTTGTGAATCAGTTTTTCAAATTATCCTGCCAGTTTCAGACAATTTTTTTTCTGTCAGAATACTAGAACGGTTTACCCAGATTGAGAATAAACTGCCAGAAATGCACTGGTTTCTCTCTAAAATAAAACCAAACAAAGAAATAAAAGAGTAAGGCTTTATGGGTGCATGGAATTTGACACAAAAAGCATTTGAAAGTATGTCCCAGACCTCAACATTAGCTCTTGGCTTCTCTGCACTGAAGAAGAAAATTAACTGGTTTAAGAAACGCATATGAAATTTCCCATCTGGCTGACAACATGGATGTTTCTGCTCACTGTGACAATCTGAAAACGCTGCTGAGATGTTTTAAAGTGAGTGTTTATATCTAAAAAGCCAAATCTTCCACAGCTAAGGTGGCCCTCCTAGCTTCCCCAGGATATAAATTAAGACAATAAAGTGCATCAGAAATTCATTTTTAAAGGTGCACAGCCATGATAAATGTGCTTTGATTAGTGCTTTTTAAAATTCATCTTCTTACGCTGAAGCAAGTATTTACTTTCAAAGTTGTTTTTTTCCTCCATCAAGGAACATTTAATAATTGGGTTTAAAGCACGTAAAATTGTAGAGTATATTTACTTGCTAATCAGATTAGCATTGCTAAATACATGTGTCATGTGAAGGTATACTGCTACAATTCTTAACTTTCAAAGGCTTCAGGTACTATGGAAAAACTGATGATGTTATGACAGACAGGTAAAGAGCACCAGAAAGCTGTCTGCTAGATACAGCGTATGCAGAAGCAATTTGCCTTCTAAAACTCTGAACATGATATTCTCTAATATTTCCTGGCAGATCTTCAGTAGCTAGAAAATAAGCATTTCCATATGTAAGAAAATATTCCTTTGAAATGTAGATTTTTTTCTTTACAAGAAAAGAACAGAGAGAGAATTGCATTTTTAAGTTAAGGGTTCATTATTATTTATTTTTCTGCTTTGAAAAATGTTGTGTGTTTCCCATACAGCACTTAGGTGGTAATTGCAATTCTAGGATTAGCTAAATTACTGTTAACAAACCTCCTAGCTGTTTTTGTCCACTAAGAAAAATCTCTCAATAAACAAATTTTGGCTAATACATTAGCTCCTCACTGAATACTTGGGTTATGTTAAATTTAATATACTGCAGCAAACATAACTGCATTTATCTAAAATTTAAAACGTGCTCACAACACTGCCTTTCTGTTCTGCTGCTTTAGTATGGTGTTTTCCCCTTTAAGGAAAGCATTTTAAAATGGTTGCTAGTCATCTCAGTTGCTGCAACCACATGATGCAATCTATTGTCAAATTAGTGGGTGGCAGCAAGTGGAAACAGATTTCACCAGCAATAAAGCCCGTCACATGATTTCATCTGTTCACAGTCATACAATCCCTTAGCCCGTTCCTCCTGTTTGATCCGAAGGCTCTGTCCACATGGAAGCTGATCTTTGCTATCTTAAAAGCCACTGCTAAATAACAGACTTTGTCTTTGTGGATGGTTTTCACTAAGTGGTGTTTTGGAAGTGTACAGGGCATTAAACCGTTTAGCACAGAAAATTGTGCACGTTTTTTAAAAAGTGGGCCAAATGCACAGATGTTTTGCCAAGTCAGAGCTAAACTTATAGAGAACGGTAACAAAATATTTTAAAAAGAAACCCAATCTAATTAAAGTAATAGAAAAAGTTATACTTTTATAAGGCTGAGCATACTGTACATATTGATAACATGTAGTTGAAAACCATATCTGAAGTACAAATAAAGTAATCTGCCTAGTATTAAGTTAGCAATAATCACATATGAATCAGCAAAAAGATGGGGGCAGGGCAACGGAGAAAACTTGGTATAAAAGTAGCTGCAAACTTGTCATGTAAATGGAAAATTAGAATATTTGTAAAAAGAAATATTTTTTCTTGTGGAAGAGTGTCATGAGACTTCTTTCTAATTTTAAGTGCCATTAAAATCACTGTCACAAATTATAAAACCAATCAGGTGTTCTTTGTTCTTTCTAAGTTTGTGAAATATCTTCAGCCCTGCCTGGTCTGGTACAGCCAACAAACTGCAGGTTCCAGGGCCAAGATCTTGAATTTCCACATTCATCTTATAATGATAATACGAAGGAGGGTGGGGGATGGGAAGCATAGACACAAAAACAAAAAGCTTGGGCTAAAACCATAGTGTGGCTGAGAGAAGACAGAAGTTTGTCCTATCCTTCTGTGTACCACACCTGAAAGCCAGCTGAAACAGTCACAGGGCTTCAGGGACTCTCCCTCCCTCCCACCTCACTATTTTCCCACTTCCCCTGTTTCCCAAAGACTTGTAGAAGACAGCGATTGTCTTGTGCACTACTACCCTATGGGAAAGATGATTTTTCAAGGAGTGCAAGTTCCCTTCTGACACCTTAACACGGGAGAAATATGGTTTCTCAGCCCCCTGCTCAGGGCCAGGCTTTGACCAAAACAACACTCCATCACTAATCGCCTGTGATGTTGCTCTACAATAACTATCTATCCCTGTTTGAAATGAGGACAAATGTAATGTTCTTCAGACACTGGACTACCAGCTGAACATTGATTATTCGTGAATAATGTGATTCCCACTTAATGGGTCGGTCAGTTAAAAAAAACATAAGTATTTGTGCTGTCAAATAACATTCAAAGGCCAATGCACAAATTTTTCTGGAGAAGTAAATGTCACAGACTTCATTTCTGGAGAACTGCAAGCTAATGTGCAGATCAATAGGATCACCATTTCCTTAATAACTACAGAAATGCTAGATACCGTGCACAGCATGTGTTTGAATTTCTCAGCCCTTACTCAGATCAACTTTGACTACAAAAGGAATCTGGCTATAAAATACATCTGACAACACCTAATGCTGCATCCTCTGTAAACTAATTCCATTGAAATTTGGTTCTCTTGCAGTGTAGGAAATCAGGAAGCATGGAAAAACATGGAGCTGTGGATCTGAATGCTGCTCCAATTCAGAAAAGCACTGACATTTGTGCTTAACCTTGCAGGGATCATAAGCTTCACTGAAGTTAAATATGTGCAGAGATGTTTTACTGGTATATTTGATAGGTTCACTGTTAAAACTGCTTTATTAGTGAGGTAGTTTCACAAATATAAAGAAATACAGTGGTGTGGGACAGAAGTCCCCAACCTCAGAGTTAAAGGCCCTGGTTTTTTGTGTATGTAGTTATTCATATAAACAGATCTGTATTTAATTGTATTTCATTCAATTTCAAACATATCTGTATTTTATGTAGTCATTCTTGTAAACAGATCTGCTTGCAAAAAAATATTTATGCAAGAAGATCAAGTATTTGCACATCTAAGGACCTATTTTGCATGGGCAAATAGTTGTTTACACATACGGATGAAAAATAGGGATACACAGATATGCAAGTGACTCTGAAATCTTGACACACATTGCTTTACAGGATGAAGCTGGAAGAAAGTCAACAGGCAGGAATTATCCAATTAAAAGTCCACAGTTGTGTATGCATTTGGAATTAGTTCTAAAGGCTGTGCAGAAAGAATGTACTACAGTAAACATTTCATCGTCACTAATTCTGTCCAGATTCATTCAAAGCATATCCCCTTCTGAAGATGCATTAATACATTTTTGATTTAGACAAAAGTCAGCAAACCATTTGTTTCAGAAAGCTGCCAAAATTAGATTGAGACACGTGTAGTGGAAAAGTGTTGGGACTTTATTCACTCTCGGGAAAAAAAAAAAAGAAAAAAACCAAAACTACTGAGGATCTGAGAGCAAAATCTGGCTCTTGGTATTTTAAAACAAAAAACTGAACATGCGCTGGTTGCTATAGAGAGAACCTCTTACTTTCAACCACAATTGCAGATGTGGTGGAGTTGAAGTGAATTTGTATGTCTGATAATATTTAACAGCTATGTAAAAGATGCATAAAAGTGATCTGAGATATTTTTTCCCAAAAAAATATTAGAGAATTGTGAGTCATGCACTGACTGCCCAAAGGAATATAGAAGCATTCCACAAATAACTGAGGCTTAAGTAACCCTAGACAAAACATAACAGTTGGCCAAACAGTAGTGCCTGTTTACCGATAACACATTAAAAACAGTAAAATAAAATATGCATTAAACAATAGTCAAATGTAAAGAATTTGCATAGTTGCTTGATCTCTCTGTGTGGAAAATGATGAAAGAAAGCCTACAGTCACTAAAGAGGGGTAGAGAGGAGTACATCTTACCACTTGGTGCAGCAGAGAAAGTTCACTGCCGGAGTATCCTCATCTCATTCCCCACCCAGATCAGTGCATTTTCTGTCAAGTTCCTCTGGGCATAAATAAAGCTAACTGCAAAGGCCTTTCTTAGTACAACAGATAGTATAGCATGGTTTAAAACTCCCTGCTGTTCCAAGATATTAATACTTAACTCTTAGATCACAATAGCATTGAAAGGCCACTGATCAAGGCCACATGATTCTACATTTAAGGCAAAAACAGAGGAAGTAACAGTCTGCCTCTGAGAGCTTGGACTCATTTAATGGCCCCATCAGGCAATTTCTGTACCATTTTCTAGATTTATCTTCTAGATAATACAGGCCCAAGTTCATTGTCAAAGTGCTATTTTTGCAAGCTATTTTTATGAGGGTTTGGGTTTAGAATCATAGAATCATTCTTATGCAGCTTGTGCCAGTGCTTGACAACCCTTTCAGTGAAGAAATTTTTTCCTAATATCCAATCTAAATCTCCCTGCAACTTGAAGCCAATTTCCTCTTGTTCTATCACGTGTTACCTGGGAGGAGAAGCCGACCCACACCTGGACAGAACCTCCTTTTAGGTACTTGTAGAGAGCAATAAGGTCTCCTCTGAGCCTCCCTTTCTCCAGGCTAAACACCCCCAGCTCTGTCAGCTGGTCCTCAGAGGACTTACTCTCTAAACCCTTCACCTGCTCTGTTGCCCTTCTCTGGAATCACACCAGCACCTCAATGTTTTTCTTGACATGAGTGGACCAAATCTGAACACAGGATTTGAGATGCAGCCTCAGCAGTGCCGAGTACACAGGGATGATCACTTCCCCAGTCCTTCTGGCCACACCATTCCTGATACAAGCCAGGATGCCACTGGTTTTCTTGGCCACTCGGGCACACATCTGGCTCATGTTCAGCCACTGTCAAACAGCACCCACTCACAGGTCCTTTTTCACCAGCAGCTTTCCAGCCACTCTGCCCCCAGCCTGTAGCACTGCCTGGGAGCCAAGAGCAGGACCCGGCACTTGGCCTTGTTGAACCTCACACAACTGGCTTTGGCCCATCGATCCAGCCTGTCCAGATCCCTCTGCAGAGCCTTCCTGTTCTCCAGCAGATCAACACTCCCACCCAAAATGGTGTCACCTGCTAAATGACTGAGGGTGCACTCGATCCTCTTGTCTAGATTATTGATAAAGATTAAACAGGACTGGTCCCAGTACAGGGCTCTGGGGAACACCGCTTGTGGCATTAAGTACTTAAGCCTTTACCTCAACCTTTGTCACTGTGTTTACCCCTGCATCCAATAAAGGATGGACATTCTCATTGGCCCTCCATTTGTTGATAACGTATTTATAGAAACCTCTTATATTGTCTTTTAAAGTAGTAGCCAGATTAATTTCTAGTTGGGCTTTGGCCTTTCTAAGTTTCTCTCTACTGCCTGCCCCTTCTTCCAAAGGTCATAAACTCTCCCTTTTTTCCCTCTGAATTTCAGCCAAAGCTCTCTGTTCAGCCAGGCCAGTAATTTTTCAGCTTCCTTCTTCAGTACATCTTCAAGCCCCTGGTGCTGCCTGCCGGCAGGTAGGAACTGTGAGTAAGTGGGGCCAGAGATGGGGTGAGTTCCAAAGAGAAGATGCACCGGCCATGCCGTGTGGGCCAAGGAGGGCTGGCTCACATGAGAAAAGTCAGCACGTGTCCCTCCATACAAAGATATGCCCCCCAAGTTTGCATTGCTCAAGCTAGCAGGTGAAGACTTAAGAGAATATAAATACATCTTCATAAATATATCACAAGGATGAACATCAGAGATGAAGACAGGCTACGAAAGCTAAAACCAAATTTGGCACAAAAAGAAACCACTGTGAAATAGCCAGGTGGGTTTGAATCTGTTACCCAGACATCAGCATAGTGAGATTTCGGAGTAGCCAGCCTTTAGGAAGAAAAAAGGAGCAAAACCTTTAGGTATTTATAATATGAAGCACAAGATGTTCATGAAAAGCACAGTGTGCTGTGATCACCTGGAACAACAGAGGATGGCATTGGTGAGTTTCTAAAGAGTTTCAGGTTTCTAAGAGGTATTTTCTACAGCATTCGTGTGTTTATCATTTTCACACAATCCAGAATTCACATGATATTGAAAACAGTAATATATTCTTTGCAAATTGCAATTGAATCTTTGAATCTCCAGACAGTTGAGAAACTAGTTTCTCTCACCTGTTTAATTAACCATGTCATGTTTTCCAAAGAGAATTAATTGTCTCAGTGAAGCAATAAGGAGGCTCAAAGGTTCTGAAGAAAAATAAATATGAGCATGCAGCAGAGTAAACATTTATCCAATAAACATTTTCACAGCTGAGTTTCAAACTTCTCATGTTCCAGCTTCTTATATTTTATAATCTCATCCCACTTGGTCCTGGCACCTGATCTCTTTGAGATATGCCTCATGGGAAAACACTGCCTTGGTAATCAAAACATTTAGACTGCGGAAGAAGTATAAAACAATGCTTAAGGAAGTTTTATGGCACAGTGACTGCTTCAAGATCACATTGTTACTTTTCCCTGTCTGGTGCTTAGCAATCGATGAATAGAATTGGTTTTATATCAGGCTAACTCTACCCTGATCAGCTCAAGTTTTGGCAGATGTTTCCTCTGAGTAGAAGCCAGTAACACTCTTGGTGACAAGCACAGTGTATCTTCTTCCTCGCTCTTCTGCCCCTGAGACTGGCTGTTGCTGTTTTCCATAGCCAGAGTTAACCCTAAAAGTCTCAATTTTAACCAAATTGAAATAGCCTTTTTTTTTTAACAACTGCTTTCATTTCTGCTTTTACCAGCATTTTTTTTTTAAACATTACTCTGAGAATGGAGTAAACAGTTGTACGTGAAAAGGAGAAATGAAAATGATCTTCAGATAGTTGTTCCTACAGTGGAAAGCATTATTAGTGTTCAGCTGTGGTTATATGATGGAAGAAAACCTTTAGGGTGTCTGTCAGATGGCTAAAGTGGAAATCGCTGAAATAATGACGTTAATCGTTGTCAATTCAATGCAGAGAGGGCTAAGGCCCTTTCCAAAGATGCTGAAAGTTTCTAATTCTCTGTAACATGATTCCACACAGAATGTTAAAGGGAAAGGCCAGTATATAACATCTAAGCTGGGCAACTTCTTCCTTTTTAAAAGGAATCTGGACAAGTCATGAAAACTATACATGCATTTCAATGAGAAGAATTTCAGTTTTGGCGGGGGGGAGGGATGTGTTTTCTGTCCTTGGAAGTATTCTCAGTATTTTGCAAGCTTCATACTTAGACCCTTGAATATTTCTTAGTCCTTAGAAAAACTGTTGCAGTACCTGCAATCAGAATCAGGGTTTAGAGCCAGTGTCCTCAAAGTTTTTTAGCCCTTTAGTTCAGATATTAAACAATCAGACCAATATACCGTAGCTTCAGTGAAGTCGATGCAGATAAGCCATTTATCATAACCAGCTAAAGGTCCTCCTTGGCATATTTCCTCTCTAAAGAGCAGTACATCTCACAGAAGCAGAAGACAGTGTGTTGTCAGATAAGTTTTGAAACCCTTTTGATATATTAAGTATGATTTAGTCCTTGCATTAGTCAAACAAAACTGAGAAACACCTTCCTTCGGTTTGTTCCATTTCTGAGTGGTTCAGAGAATATCTTAAATGATTAGTCGATGCTTTAATAATTCCATGTCTGTATGACCTTGATCTCATTTTAACTTTTTCTTCCACTCATGCTTTTGCATGTGCATGTCTGTATTTAAACATGTTCCTGTCCTTGCTGGCAAGATTGATACAGCTGCACTTTTTTGGTTTTCTGAGCATCAAAGACCTGGAAGCACCTGTACAGTCCTGGGTGTTCAGCCCTTCTGCACTCAAGCTCCAGGTGTCAGAGGGCCTTAGCAGTGGAACAGGGTATCTAGATACTATTGAAAGACCCAGCCCTTCAGATCAACAGAAATGCAGAATTTCTCTTCCTATGACTAAAGGAGGAGAGTCAGAAAGTGCTAGGAGACATCTGATTTTCTTTGCTGAACACTAGCCAAGTGCTTGGAGCAGTTCACTGACACATCTCAAGATATAGCACAACTATCTCCAAACCAGCCCAGTGGGCAGTGTCAGAGGGAAGTGCATTTACCCCATTTGAACCACAACTAGTGTGGTTTGCCTGCTCTTTCTGAACTCTTGACTGCAAGAGGCAAGACTGTGATTGCTGCTTTGAGCCATTCCCACCTCCCCTCACTCACACACCTGCTCCTGGGCAGCCACAGTCTGGCCATCAGTAAAAGCAATAATCTCTGCAGCATGAGAAACAAGCAGGCTGCTGAGCCTCATGTGTGTACCAGAGAGCCATCACAAGGAACTGAATAAGTGATGTTTTTAAAGACTTGCTTATAAATCATTAAAGTGACATAGTAAGGTCTCGGGGTTTATTTTGCAAGCTAGAATGGAATGGTAGCGTTCCTATTTCAAAACACATACTCACCCTTATGCTTCCATTTCCTGTGGAAGGCATCCAGATTTAACCTTTATTTTCTTGAAGAGCAGTGTCTTATATTTGTTTGTTAGAATAAGCAAACAGCTGACTACAGCAAATCCAGGGAGCACTTTTAAAACTATCCACAAGTACCAAGTGAAGTGCATTTCAAACGTTCCCCAGGAACTTAAAAAATACACCACTTACCTGCTACCAGCTGTTTCGCTTTTTTAACTTTTACTTTAGTGCAGCTGGCATAGGCTTATCCCAATCTACTGTGACCCCTGAAAAGTCTGAAACTGGCTGCACCTCTGTTGTGTTGAATACAGTGCAAAAAAGGCAGGCTGAGAGGAGCCTGCCGTCCAGTTAAGGTTTCCCAGGGTGCCTTTGAGGGGACACGGTATCTCTGACAACTGGTGTCCAGGCACCTGAGCACACCAACCAGCACTGGAGTGCCCACCTGGTGGGAGATGGTAGCGCTCAGGAAGGGCCATTATCCCAGGTACAGTGAGGTACACAAAATGGGTGTCCCAACAGCACACTGTCACAGGCCCGGGGACTCCGGTTATGGAATTCTCTGCCTCGGGGTGTTAGGATAGATTGCCTGTTGCAGTCTTGGTGCATTTATGTTCAGGCTCCAAAGACACTGCTCACAGCCAGAGGAAGGCCTGTAGGAAGCAGGCAATCCAGGCAGTGGCACAAGTGAGCCTTGTTATGAACGGCAAGCCTTAGCTAAAAGTTAATAAAATGGCAGCAGCAACAAACATCCTCCTTAGGGGCACTTATATAGTGACTGTGGGAATGGCTGCCCTTCCCATGCTGGTGGGAGGGATGGGGAGGTGCAGCCATGTAACCCATGGCATAGGGAAGAGGATATGCAGCTCCTGGCAGAGGCAGGCGAGGGTTACAGCCCTCTTTAATTTCCACCCCCTCCCTACACTCTCACAAATCAGTGCATAGGTTGTCTACAGAGTAACAGCCTGGACCTGATGAATCAGGAGTACAGTGCTCAGCAATTTGCTCTGAAACATGCAGGTATGGAACCTCACACATCCCCCTGTGATGAATTTAGACCTGACCCTGCTTGCAGTCAAGCTAATCCCTCAGCTGTGAGGTGTGGTGAAGATGCCGGGTGCTGCAGTGGCTGGGCAACCAATGCTTAACAATTTCTACTTTTCCTTTTGGCTGCAGCTTCCTTCAGTGACTGTTCCCATGCACTGCTTTCTCCACTGCAGCTACCTCAGTCTGGGCTGTCAACAGGTGGTGGCTACTGATAGATTAGATTTTGGTTCTTGTAGCCATTGCTGCTGGTCACGTTGCTTTCCTTTCAGCGAGGGTATTTTTATTTTTATTTTTATTTATGTAAATTTGAACATGCAGGCAGTGTGTCACAAAACACAATGTACCAGTTCTCATTTACCACAAAGACCTATGCACTGGTGCATCAGCAACAAGAGCAATGTCTGATGGCCCTTCACGGCCTCAGATTGCACTTCCAAGATTTAGGATTGCCACGAGAAACTGATGGCAATTCTACTCCATTTGCAGGAGTTGCAGGACTTTAAAAAAGCTGACTGAAGTGCTTGAGAATATTTTTATAGGAACTTCAGGACAGGCTCCATGCTTGCAAGGGCTGGCCTGAATAACTAGGAATTAATAAATGTTCTTTTGATAAATCTGGCTCTGATGTTTACACCAAGAGTTTCACAGGGTAGCAAGGCTGGGGAAGGGAGGGACTTTTCACATTGGTAGGCCCATCTGAGAAGTTTTTAATCCTTATTACAGTTACACTTTTCTATGCTTGCCAGCCTGCAGGAAGGTTTGAAAGTCAGCCTGACCTCTTGTGTGTCTGATCTAGGTCCAACGGGGAATGAGATCAGGGAGCTGTGAGAAGCAAGCTTAATGGGGAGACTGCTGCAAATGTAGCAAAACAAATAATAGAGGCTCAAGTTTTTTGTTGTAGAAAATACAGTGCTATGGCTTTTGGGTGCCAAGAGGCAGTTCTTTTAATAGCTACATTCTTTGTAATGCTGATGAGTGGCAATATAGAAAGATGAAAGTAGGAGGGCATTGTATTATGGTCTTACATATATTATGCCACAAAGAAAATGCGGTTGCTGGGTGGGGATTCTTCACCCTCCTCCTGCTGAGCTATTCATACAAACTCTCCGCTGTGGATGGCAATCCCCATTCCATTTCTCCTAAATCCCAAGGGGTTTGCCAACTGACGTCCAATTTTTCAAGTGGAAATCGCAGGACTGAATGGTGCTTTGAAGTATTTCCTCCTACACCTCACTGCTCCTTTAGGAAGTGAGCAGACATTTTTTTCCAAAAGATGTGTGCCATCTCCTGGGAACAATAGAAACTGCAAGCCCCTTGTATGGAAACCCCCTGTAAATTGCTATTTGCCTCTTCCTCGAGGACATTATGCAACCATCAGAATAAGCTCTGTGTAGCTAGGAATACCCTCCACGTGTAAATTTGTTGAACTGTCCACAATTTACACCAGAAATACTCAAATTACAGCGAAAATTTCATTGTTTACTTTGTGCACCGGAAGACTTGGATGTATGCCAAGTAGTATGACATGATAAGATTCATCAATACATGATGAATACATCAGTTACAAAGCAGTGATGGAGCTTAGCATACACCAATGTGATGTTTTAACTCAAAGGTATGAGTCTGAAGTGCAGCCCACGACATTGCTCCGGTGTGTCTATTTTGTCCTACAGGACAAGTGCAAGAGACACAGAAACCCATCAGAGATTCCCTTCATAAAACACCATACGATTCTTTAGCATACAAGAGAAGATATGTTTCTCTAAAATCATAAACTGCAACTTGCATGTGTCAAACAACAGACTCATCTCCTCATCACCCTTATGCTTTTTATTTGCTACTGGCATACCATTAAGCTTTCCCCTGTCAAGAAGATGTAAGAGGGAATACAATCCATGGATGCAAATAAATACATTTTTGCATTTTGAATTAAAAGGTATATAGGTGAATGAATCCTTTGTCTTTGAACTATTTTTTAAAACAAGTTAGCTATTTCATGTGGACAGATCCTTGAGATAAAGTTGTAAGTATGGATTTGTTATATAAAATATTTTTCTATTTATTGTCTATCAAATATACCTGTAAAAAAATAATAAAAATGTCTTTGGTTTCGTAAAGGTAGAACAATATCTACTTTAAATAATTAAGAATGACATAATCTATGCAGATGCAATTTGCTTTTATGTGGTAAACAGTAGATTTAAGCATCTTAATTTATCATTTTTTATCACTTAATAATCCTATTTTTTTTTGTCTCTTTCTGTTTCTTCTGGAGACCTGAGGGACTTTGAAGAAGAACTGGAGTGGGCCTTTTTTTTTTTTTTTTTAATATCATGTGGCAATACCAGAAACTTTATAAAATGGCATCAAAAAGGAAGTAAACAGTCTTCAAAAAAATTTGGCACAATGTAATTTATAAATTAGTGTTATTGCTCATCCTGGCAGTTTCCTGAGAGACACCAGCTTTTGGTGGGAGATTGGGTTTTACAAAACTTACGTGTAAATTGCTGGTACGATGAGAGGTCCACTGTGACTGACTGTCACAGGCGTGTGAGTCTTTTGGTTGATTTCATAACTCACGTGCACCCTTGTGCACACACCCTCTGCTAGGGAAAGCAAAGGCTCACGAAACATGGTCTGCAGTTTGAACGTAAAAGATAGGAAAGAGAAACCAACCATGGCTCAGGAGCAAGAGACAACAGTGTCAGGCATCCACATTGACTAGTGCCTGAGCTTCAGCAGAGGACGTCCCTTAACTCCATGAAGTCAAGTCAGGATTCTCCAGTCCTTGCCACCAAATTCCCAGTTTAATACAAGTTTTGCTTCGTAGTTTGTCTTCACCTTCCCCTTCCTGACATCTGCAGATTGCCTCTAGCTACCATTTGGGCTGTTCCCCTTGTGCAGGAGTGGGAGAAGGCAAGGAGAGGTTCATTGCAGACAGGGTGCCGGAGAGCCCTCACTAGAAGAAAACAAGCTTTTCCTTAGGGTAGATCACAATCCACCCACGCAGAGTCTTACTAGACCATGATCTTTCATTTGCGTGCAGCTGATTGATTACTAAAATGAATTCTAAATCTCCAAGCACACAAATAAAATATTATTTATTTCATAGGATTTGTGAAAGTCTCCGCCCAGGGAAGTAGAGTTAGAACTTCACTAAATCACCATTTAGTGACAGTGATCTGTGTGCCTGGCAGTCAAGTTGCAACTACTCAACTCCCTCTGCCCCACCAACACAAGCTTCTGCCACTTAACCCCCAGCCCAGTGAAATCCCTTTGGCACACATGCAGGTACTCACACCAGCATGGCTTAAATTATTACAGTGCAAGAGGGTAAGAAGTCTTTGCATGAAATGCATCATCTTGATAATTTTAATATAAAAATCCCCAATCAAGTATAAAAACTTCAAGCACTACAAAATCCTTTAGCTCCACACTTAAACGAGGATTTTTAAGTTTGAGCAGAAAGAGCTACACCATAGTTAGACGCCCAAAGAGGAGGTACCTGGCTTGTCTGAAAGCTGCAAATCTCCTCAATGTCTGTGGTAACTGCATTTCTCACAGTTTTGAAAATCTGACCATTTCCTTTTAAGCAGCTAAAGTATGATTTGAGGAATCTGCCTGTAGGAATCAACACTTTCAATACCCTGCTGACTGCCTGCTTCTTCAGGAAAAGTGCAGAGAAAATTAGTGGAAAGTTAGTACCATCCAAGTGGATTTCTACAATGTGTTTGCTATGTGCAGTAAGCATTTACTTGCCTTTTGAGACCATTAATTTTATATACGTGGAATGGTTAGAGATGAGACAAACCACTCTTTTATAAACCATCAGCACGATTCAGGTCACTGTTCCACGGGTTCTTGCTATAACGTCTCCATTGTTTGGGATGTCTCAGAAGTAGACTTTTGGAGTAGGGCCAAAACCAGAAGGAGAGTATTTTTCTAAAGAGATATTATTGCTATGCGTACTCTATCTCTGGCCTGGATTTTCTTTCAGTGTCTCTGAAATAACTTCTCTCAACAATGCCTATATTTAGGATTCTAAATCTCTAAGATTCAATGTTTGTGTGGGTGGTTGCTGTATCAAATTTAGTATAATGAATTAAGAAAGGCTATTTTATCCTTTTTAAATTTCATTTACTTTAACATCCCATTCGCAAATTCCATCTGACAAACAAATAAAAACTCTTTCTGAAGCTAACTAACTCCTACAGTTAAAATTTCACTCATCTCTGCTCTGAGGCAGGCTGCAGAATAGTTTGGGTTCCCCATGCAGTCTTCTGGAAAACAATAAACTTTTTAGGGTGCTTTTACTTTAGAAAACTTATCACCACTGATTCCGTCAATCTGGGATTATTAGAGAACTGTGCAATCTTGATGTAGTGGTATTAATTTTTGTTATTGAAATAAACAAAGTAAAAAATAAACAACAAAAATCCCCTAAATACATAAAGAAATGGTGGTATGAAGTAAAAGGGGACTGGTTTTACAGTCCATATTCTCAATAGATTTTCAGTCTATGTAGGGACACTATGCAGCCAACCCAGTACAGCTGAGCTCTGCTTGGCTCTGAAGAATCACCATCACTTATGTCCCCACAGCAATTCTCCCATACTGCATCCCTGAGCAACTGAAATATGCAAATATCAAATAACCTTAAAAAATGCTTTAAACCTGAAAAATAAAAACACAGTGACAGTAGCTCTGATTTGAGCTGCTGTCAATATTAAAAGGTGGAAAATGAGGAGAAAGTCCCCTGGCTTTATATTCCAGTGATTTGATATCACAAAAATTATCTGTGTTAAGACTCAGGCTGTTGTGGGTGGGGTATTTTTTGTATTGTTTTTCCTCTTCCTGTTTAATCCCCCAGGCTGTTGATTGCTGAGCTCAGGCTCCTCAGACTGCTGTTTAAAAACTGCCCGACGTCATTACAGAAATCCTCCTTCAGTGGACAGCAGCGGCTAAACTTGCCCAGTGTTACCCAATAAGGAAGCTTGTGTGTCCCTCTCATCAGTGGGAAACTGCAGAAACCAAGAGAAGGAGGGGGGAAGGAACGTTTGAAAGATAGCAGGCCTTTGAGATAGATTCAGAGCACTGAAACAAAACATATTTGGTTTATTTGGGAGGTCAGTGTCCTTGGTGGAACAGAAGTTTTGAAAGCGTAGTAGAGGAAAAGTTTAATCTATCACAAGCACTAGCTAAAGCATGTTTAAATTCTGTTTATGAAGCAGTTTAAGTAAATTTGGGCAATGGGAGTTAGGAAATTGTAACCACATTTGTCTAGTAGATTGCAGAAATAATAGCAGCCAAAGTGTAGACATAACCTTTTCTGAAAAAAAAATTCCAACAAATCTCCCTAATAAAGTGACCTAGACAACACTCAATTCCCACATAATGTAAAATGCATATATTGACTGCTATCAAAAGTGATGTAGATGAACTTGATTTAAAACAACTATTTTCATATGCCTTTAACTTAAACCTAAAATGCCTGTGAAAGATAGAGCAGTCAGGCTTGTCACAGAGCAGTAAAATGAAAGACACTTGCTCTCTGGCATGTCTTTGATTTCTTTCTGAACAGCTTGGTTCAGTCAGATAGTTCTGTTCATAGTTATATCTATTTAGTCTTGGAGTAATGCCATCGAATTCAATGGTGTTATGTGGATTTACATTGCTTAAAGGAGAAGAAAGTGTGTGCATTACATCTCTAGAGTTACTCTATCAGTGCATTTAGCCTAGAATGTGCAGCTAATGTGCTAGATTATTTAGCTGTTACTGAGATGAGACAAGCATGGGGCATTGTTTCAGAGGCTGTAATATAGCAAATATCATAGTTTTACTTTTCAGCATTTCAGTGTGATTTGTCTCTTTCCTCCCACACATGCGAGTCATTATCCTTGGGGCCACAGTGCATTGCACGCACACAACATACACAGTAAATACTTAAGAAGTTTAGGGAGAGGGTGTTATTGTGCACTCAATAATAAGAGGAGAAATGGCACTCCAAGCTGAAGTTTTTGCAGTATTCCTTGCAAACTCCATTACCTTCTTCCTTATGCAAGTACGCACATGTTATGCTTACACGTACACACTCACTTTGGGTGTCAGCTGGTTAATACTGCCTGTGGGTTCTTGACACCTACAGCTTATCTATGTGCGAGTAAATCAATGTGAATTATGCAAATACAACAAGCAAAGAATGAATCCACAGGTTCTGAACAGCATGGAACAAGCCAGGTCAGCAGTAATAAATTGTTTAAAAAGTGTCATATCGGGAAGGTAGGAGAAGAGGCCTCCTGCCCTGTTCATACAATGACAGCTGGCTTGTCATTAAAAAGATGTTCTTGTAGATTAGCATTGACCAGCATTTTCAAAAGATGCAGAATGAAGTAATCTGAAATTAATCTAATGAGTCAGACGTGACGGTTGAAGCAAATCTAATCATGCAACTACTAGATTGCTGGTTTACAGTCACTGCACCTATGTGCAAGTGTAGGTGGAGTGAAACTACAAGAGGTCTGGCATTATAGTGACAATGCTAAGTTTTTACTGTCTTCCTGGTGAAGGAAATTGGCAAAAAATAAAAAAGCCCTTTAGGGAAAAACTAAGAGTTTCAATAAGCTAGTACGTAATGGACATTCTGTAAGGTAAATTGTTGGCATGAAAGATGGTGTGTATGAAAATTGGAAACCCTGATGTTTACTTACATATATGAAAAGAAATAGGTCAGCCACTTTGTTTCCATGGTGACCATTATTGAAATAAAACAAACTGACACCAATGCTGATTTATTTCCCTATTCTGCAATCTTTTTAACAATCACTTAAATCTGAGGTTGTGACTGAATGAGCAGGATATCAGAATGAATTTCCACAAAGTGATTTTCTCAGGGTTATTAATGAAAGAAAGACCTAAAGAAAAGATCTGCTTCAGAACAATTCCATCCTGTGAGCAGGTGCCAATTCCCACTATCCTGCAATAATGGAGCTGCCATGCTGTAGAGTAGGTGCTCATCAGCAATTATTAAACAGGACTAGTTTCAACAAGGTAAAAAGAAATAAGATTCATCTTTATCAGATCCATATTTCCCAAAAGGATAGTTTGACGACTATGAATCATTCCTGGGTTTGCTGGTGGCCCACCCTCTGCTTCGAGTTGTGCTGTGTTTATTGGGGTCTGGGATTTGAGGAAGACATCTAAACCATTGACATTTTATGTGCTCCTAAGTACAGGTACATTTTATTAACTTTAATGATCTTGGACTTGTGCTTTGTGATGCTTACTTCCCAAATTAGTAAAGTGATAATTTTGAGAGTTTTCTATTTCACAGAGGTTCTGTGAGGTTAAATGCATTGAAGATTTTGAGAACATGCAATAATAGGTTTATACAGACACGCTGGAAAGAAGTCTTGCAGGTTCTCAACACAGTCTACCAGACCAAGAATATCAACCTCGTTATCTTACCATAGCACCAAAAAACCATTAGAGATACCATGTTTGTTTGGCAATGTTTGTTCTACATGAATTGCCGTGGATATAGAAATGGAGGAAAAGAGCACGGTGCAGTAATACTTGTGAGAAAAACATCAATATTTGGGAGCAGTTGAGTGTACACAGTTTGTTTCCAGATATCGTTGTTTTGATCTGTTATAATCATAGCCAACAAATTTATTTAGACAAGGTAACTAGTGAGGAACATTCCAAGTCAGAGTTTTATTGTTTTTATCCTGCATATGACATCATAGCAGCCCTGCTTTTTTCATTAGCACTTGTAGGAAAACAAAAGATGAAGGAATGCATGAACACTTTTTAAACCTCAACCTGTGGAAGCAAAGGGAGTACAATGAGGTGTGTTTATCAGAAAATGCATGCCTATCTTACAAGCATGTAAGTCTCTCAGAAAACAGAAGCATAAAGAACTGACACCACAGCTATTAAACAAAGTGAACTTCTCTCTCCCTGTTTTATATGATGAAGTCTGTGGCTTCAGTGGAAGCAGGATTAGACTCTAGCTACTTTCTTTTAAAGCAAAGGAAGTAGTCTCCCTCTCAGCTTTAGCCCTGAGCCCAAAAAAAAATTTAATGATATTTTTGGTTACAATGAGATCTTTTATTTTAAACCTCCTTTTTTAACATCCTTTCAATGAGTTTCAAGTGGAGATTTGGATGTCATAAAAGTAAAAAGCAGTGACAGATGTTGTTGCTGCTCAGAACAGTATCAGAACTGCAATCTAATTTTTATTGTTAGTTGTGGTTTCCTATACCACGGTTTTGCCATCTGAAAATCAGTGGTAGGGAATTGTGGCTACTCATTATCAAGTACAGCAAGGCATAAGGTGGACTACCACCAATTATCACATACTAATTTTTAAACAGAAGAAAAGTTATCTTTTATGTTCATTGCATACTAAACCCCATCATTCAAGCGTGGGCCATTCAAGTTACTGAGTTGTTCTTTAAATTATTCAGTATGTAAAATGACAACAAAATAAAGATTACAGGAAGAACCCTTTTTTAATCTTAGTTCAGTAAAAAGGCTGGTAACTCGAGATCCTGAATGTTTCATGCAATGCTGTGATGGTTATCTTCTTATCCTACAGGGCCTTTTCCCCCAGTCAATTTTTTTTAAGATTTACCTTATCCATTTTAATTATTTGGGGTAAATGCAATTCCTGTAAATTCCAATCTTTTTTCTGACAATATTTTTTGCTGCTAATGCTAAGCTAGCTCTTATTCTTAAGGTTCCTTATCTCCTAGACACATGCTTTCTCAGGAGATGTCACCTCTCTGGTCAGGGAAGAGATAGCTTCCTTGATGTTCACCTTTCTGATGGTCATTGCTCTTTCACCATACTTAGGCTCACTTTTCCCCTCTACATCTGTATCTTTGTTCACAGCTTGTACAAAGTCCTTGCTTTTGTTTCTACATCCTTTAAAAAATTTCTGGCTTTGATATAGCCATAAATAGAAAGCAGTTAAGAAAGATCAGTCTTTGCTTCAAATTCAGCCCACTGAAGTCAAAGGTCTAAAAGGGAATGGCTAATTCTGATCCATCTCATAGCTTTTACTAAATCCTGCCTTTTGGGCAAGCAAGGGCATTCCTTTAAATTCCCAGTGACTCTTACAGGAATATGAGACTGTAAATGTCTACCATGAATGGATATATTCAAGACAAAATGTCAGAGCAGTGAAGAGAAGCAGATGTCTTCTTATCAGGGATAGCTTTAGAAAGATTAAATCAAATTTACCACAATAGCAAAACATGGGTGACTCATCAGGTGGTCATATGCAACTGTGAATGTGCAAGGAAGTACTAAATCATTTTTGTATAATATCCTTAAATTCCCACTGTTCTTTTTTAAATTTAATTGTCTTTTCCAGACTAAGAAAAATGATAGACAAACCAAACCTCAAAAAATTATCTTTTTCTTCATTATTGGATTATTTCATCAAAAAGGAAGAGGTCTTGTGAGATGAGGAATGTTTCACATGATTCAAAAATAGATCATGAGTATGATTTAGAGGAGTATAGTGTGGAATAAGTTGAGGAGAAACACTTACAAGCAACCTAACCAAAGTCTTTGAACCATGGAATTGCAATGGTACTACTGTTACCAAGATTTGGCTAATAGTTTTCTGATACGCATATCTGATTTTCACACTTACATATTATCTTTCAGTGAATAAAAAAAGGTCTAGGGACGTCTCTACCTTGTTGTCAGAACTCTTCATCTATTACATAGTGTGGCTCAATATCTCTCTAATTATACTGCATTTTTTGTTCTCTAATCACAGAGCAAACTTCTGTAAATAGCACAGGCATACAGTTTTCCATGGTCAAAATTGTCTAGAGGGGAATTAGGTTACAGAATTTCACACAACTCACCTAAAATTATAGAAAGGCGCTTTTTCTATAAGGCATTTTTCCTTGAAAAACACATTTAAGCAGCACAAAATATAGGAAACACATATGTTAGCCAAGCTATGCAATTTGCCCAAAATACAGCGTGTGTTCTGGACTTTAAAAGTACAAATGCATTAGGTAAATGAGATTAGATGCTTTATCGCTGGAAATTTTTGGCCACTATTGTGCTCCTCCTTACCCAGAGGAAAAAGAGGCATTGCTTTCCTAAACCTTGCTCTCAAATTAACTTTGGGTTGTACCACGCTCTCACAACTATTCTATTTGCATAAAAATGGAACACACACATAGCAGATGCGAAGGTATTTAGCAATATTAACAATACATGCACGGATATGATTTCCACACTTTTGTTCATATTTGGCCAAAGGAAAATAATAACTCTCCTGCTGCACGACTTGTGCACGACGAAGACGTAGTATGGCCGCTTGTGTTCCCCTGAGCACAAGCTGAGTGAAACCAGCACACAGTAGGGCAGTATCTCTTCTCAAAAAAGTTGTGTTTGAGTACCCAAGTGTACGCCTAAACTGCTGTAATATTTCTGAGCTTCTGGGCTCAGGTATGCCTCTTGACAAGGTATGGACCCCATACTGTGGTGAGACATATGCATGACTCGGACCCTTCTGTCTTGGTTTTTGGTGCAAAATTCATGTTTCTGGGCTAGAAGGAGCCCCAGGAGCTTGATGAGTGACATCTCCAGGGTTTTTTCTGGCAGTAAGTCCCCATTGTTCTGGCTAAGAGCAGCCCTGCACATCTCAGCTCTGTTCACTTTCCCTTAGCTTGCACAGAGCAAGCAAACTGCAATTTTTCATGCTTTTATTGCAAATGCCATTAAGAAGGTTGTAAATTGAATTGCATGCTGTTTACTGTGCTGTAAAGGATTTTTGATTGAGGGTAGTTTTTGATTTAGGAAAAAAAGCTCAAATAAACAACAAACCAAAGGGCATGTGTTCCAGTGCATGTAAACTGACATTAAAAAAATGCTCACTAGAAGACAGGACAAATAAAGACTGCTGAGATTAATTAATTGATAAAATTACTTTTATAGGGAGGGATAAAATTTGACCTAGGTCTTCCTTGAAAACCCATGCCAACTCAGACAGAGTAAACTACTGGATGATGTATGCCACTGTTATACAGAATATGTTACCATAGCCTATTAATTGATGAGCAGATCCCAGAAGGAATTATGGACTGCTCCTTCCCACTTTGCAGTGGAACAACACTATATAATCTATATCATTTTAGGTATGCAGGTATACTGAAACATGCAAGTAGTGATATCTAATATTTTAGACAGCATTTAAATATGTAAGAGATATTCAGTAGCATAAAGAGGCTCAGATTATTTGCAAATTATTAGTTGCTCATATTGCAACTCTATATTCTGCTAATCCTACAGTGGCTAATGGGAATCAGTTAGATGCATGCTAAATGGAAAGAGAGGATTGAAAATGGGTTGAAAGCAGCTCTGAGGAGCAGGACTTGGAGGTGTTGGTGGATAAGAAGCTTGACACAACCTGGCAGTGTGCACTCACAGCCCAGAAAGCCAAACCTATTGTGAGCTGCATCCAAAGCAGCATGGCCAGCAGGGCAGGGGAGGGGATTTTGCCCCTCTATTTTGCTCGGGTGAGACCCCACCTGGAGTGCTGCATCCAGCTCTGGGGGCCCCAAAACTAAGAAGGACAGTGACCTGGTGTAGTGAGTCCAGAGGAGCCCATGAAGATAATCAGAGGGCTGGAGCACCTCCCCTATGAACACAGCCTGAGAGAGCTGAAGTTGTTCAGCCTGGAGAAGAGAAGGCTCTGGGGAGACATTGCATCCCCTTCCAGCACCTAAAGGGGACATGCAAGAAGGTTGGAGAGGGAGATTTTCACAAGGGCATGGAGTGATAGGACAAGAAGTAACAGCATTAAACTGAGAGTAGATTTACACTAGATATTAGGAAGAAATTCTATACTCTGAGGGTGGTAAGACACTGAAACAGATTGCCCAGAGAAGTTGTGGATGCCCCATCCCGGGAAATGTTCAAGGCCAGGTTGGATGGGGCCCTGAGGAATCTAGTTTGATGGAAGGTGTCAGTGCCCATGGCAGAAGGGCTGAAACTAGATGATCTTTACGGTCCCTTCCAACTCAGGGCATTCTATGATCCTATGATTCTATAGATCTGCGATAACCCCAGTTGTTCTGACACGACAAGAGAGAGCTTTGCATGGTTTTCAGTTCTGCCTGGTTCTTCTCTGTTTCTTTATTAGGTCATCTGTGCAAGACCCTAATGTTGTGAGGAGTCAGGATGACTAGTTAAGAACACAGACTGGGATTAACACACAAGCAAAGGATAAAAGGGGTTCTTCAGGCAGAAGTTGCAGTCACTGACTAGGTGAGGAGAGTTTCACCTCTTGGTGGGTTCATCTAGCTGTCAGTCCCATAGATTATGTCAACCACAGTTACAACAGCTGAGTTGCATCCCTTGGAAATTTCTCACCATTCATAGCATCTCTTGTTCAGATCTTAAGTCAGCAACTTTAATGTAGCTTTTTCTCAAAACACTTATATAGACTCCTAAGAATAAATAGAATTAACAATAACTAAAGATAATATAAAACTGTTTGTGGTGATACATTTTTTTCTACTTTCAGATAATACGCAAAGCATACTTGTTTCTATGAGCCAAAAACAAGTCTACAAAAATTTACTACTACTGTAATGACACGTGATGCTTTTGCTCCCATGAACAAACAGTTACGCATCTGAGTAATCCTAGTCTGGTCCCAACAAGGCTGAGGTAGGGCAAGATTTTATTTCTTTCTCTTCTGTGAATCTATCTGGAGCATCAGCCCCCAGGGATGTAATTCAACCATTTGACTTCAAGTGGTTCTTTGCAGTTTGGTGACTTCTTTATACAGTTTTCTTTCTTCTGTATGCCAGGTGCCATCTCTCATTTGACCCTGAGTGTAAAGAGCTGAATGTAACATTGATGACTCACATGGAGCATCATTCAAGTTGCAGAATTCTGAGTAAAAAGAACCCCTTGAAATGGGAAACCTGAAAATAAACCTGGATGTGTATATACAACAGATGTGCATGCCTGCTGACTTCTGTGATAGCTGCAAAGGGGATGGGGATCCTTTAAATACACTCATGGCAATGGGACATGAGGCCTAAGGCAGAGTACTAAATGATTTAGCTCAGACACCATTTAGTCAGGGAAAGCCAAACAACTACACTGTAGGCCACCTGAGCTGAAACCGGGGGCCTTAGATCTCTCCAAGACAGTTGGTGCCTCAGACAGACAACAGCACTCCCTGCCCGAGGCATCCGATTCCTTGTGGAACGGCTCTGGACTTCTCCTTTCTGCTCTGCCTCTGTCCTTGTTAGCAAAGGGCGACCATGGGACCTAATGCAAACATGGACTGCACACCTTCTTCTTGACTGTGGGTCTTCAAAGGGCATTGGAAGAGGATCCTGTTGCCTGGGAGCAGCTGACCAGCAGGCGCCAAGTATGACCCTGGAGCAATATTGGGAGTTCTGAATAATAGCAGTTCCAAAACCCCAAGGTACCTGTCAGCAATGCCAACTACTATAAGCGTGGTGGAGGGAAGGAAACAGCATGTGTCATTCCTTCCTACTGCAACATTTTGGCTTTAGTTTTTATTATCAGGCTTCGCTGATAAAAATGAGCCAGGAATAAGTAGAAAAATCTTTAAAACAGTTAAAAGCTCCTTTTAAAAACTTTTCCTACTTTCATTTTATTTTTCAACTTATTTTTCTAAACAGAAAACATCCCATATTCACAGTATTTTTGCTGGCAATCCAAATATGCTTTTTCAAATCCTAGTTTATTTAGTCTCAGTATATCCTTCTGAAATAAATAAGAATTGTTAATAATAAAACTGAAGCACATAAAGGTTTAGTGACCTATTCAGGCAGAGAAGTGCCTGTCAGAGTCATGAAGAGTAACTTTCCTGATTTCAGGCACTCTATCCTAATCATGACGCCACTTCTTCTCTCTGCATCAAACAAAAAGAAGAAGATAGGTTTGTTTTAGCTGAAAATGTGTTCTATCTACAGAGAGCAGATATCATTTTTCACCCTGTTTGAATGATCAAACTATATATTACACACATGCTGTCTCTTCTTTTTCTTCTGACAGTTTTCACAAGAGAGCGCAAAACAAATATATTAAACATAGAAGGCTTAAAAGCAACATAGTCTTGTTTCTTGTGGGAATATTCTGTAACAATCATATATACTGGCAAAATCTTTTGTATATCTTAAAAGCCAGCAATGAAAAATCCTTCATTGTTTAAAGTTTTTCAGGTTTTTTTATTAAAAAAAAAAAAGAGAAAAAAGAAAAATAGTATTACTGAGGTAAAACCAGCCACATATATGTGACTCACCCAATCATTATCACATCTATATTCACACTCCACACTCTCCCTAAAGGGCTCCCTGAGAAAGGAGGCCACACATTTGAGTATGGTACCTGTTAATCAAGATGATACTACACAGAGAAGCCAGTTTCCTAATTTTACTGGAAGAACAATATTACTGAAAGATGTGACTTTTTTTTTTGGCTGGAAAGAGGTGAAGAACTAGAACACAGAAACAGTTAAAGTGCAATTATAGTGGGTTTAGTAGAATAACATTTTACTGGAACTGCCTATTTCGGTTCTCTTGCTACAATGAAAACTGGGACAATTCTCTCTATATAGATCTGAGAATTTTCAACTGCCTCTGTATTGCTAAATCAATAAGAGAGACAATTTATTCCTGGAACTGCTACAGATATTTCTGAATGATAATTTTGTTCCATTTGGGAGAAAGCAGAGTGCACCAAAATTTCCAATATGCTTTCTGGGGCATAAAACTTCAGGAACTGAACACTAGAGCAAAATACAATTTTTTTTTTTACTCCACTCTCTTTTACTTCAATAAAAACTAAATGCAGAACACCTCTAATTTCACTAGATATTATATTCTCATATGAGTAACGCTGTTCATGAAAATTGCACACTCAGCTACAATTTTCAGGGGTTTGCCACTGGACTTCCTGTGGGTGTTCAGGTGTGTTGGCACCACAGCCCACTCATCCTAGCTGTTCTGTGAGCCACGCAATCTTCAGGCCCATTTGATTTCCTCATTTCTTTTACTTAGAGGACAGAGAGCTGGAATTACAGCCGCTCACTGCTCAAACTGAGTGAAATCCTTCTGGACATGTGTGTAGGGCAAGGCATAATGTGGCATTAAGAGGTGGCATTAAGAGCTGGCATTTGCCTTTTTCTGGTACATGTTGGAGCTGGGGACTGAGGTGCATCAGCTTTGAATTTCTCATTAGCTACCACACCGCTATTGTTGTGTTTGGGCTTACAGCATTGCAGGAAAACATGTTTGATTTAATATTTTTTTAATAAGGTTTTTACCTGCAATATTTAACAGATTCTCTTCACATCAGTCATTCAAAGGGAGCGTGGCAGCTGGTGTAAAGGTGGGCCTGAGCTGAGGAGACCAGAAGTGGGTCAGTTTGCTCATCTGAGCTGGAGTGGTTTTGTGGGGGATTTTGGCTTGCATGAATTTGTGATTTCCAAATGAACTTTGCATCAAAGAAAAAGATTAGGCAGTCAGATTACCAGATATACCTATTTCTCTGAAAAAAATGTCACAATCATTCAGCTGTATGCTGACCATCTGTGTGTGGCTGTTCAGAGAACTTCTTCTCAGGAATACTGTCAAACACATTTGAATGGAGAATATAAAATAAGCATTTTATATCAAGCTGCCGTAACTTTTCTTGTGCTGTGGTAGGTTTTGGGAAAAATAACAAAAAGTGGGTGGAAAAGCAGAACTCTACAGTTTTATTAAGCATGAATGACATTAAGTGTTGGCGTAAACCACAGGGTGAGTCAGTGCTGTTCGTTATGGAGTATTATGTCCATCTTGTAGTCATATGATAGAGAAGGAATGCTCCTCACAGCACACACAGAAATTACTTGTCTTGGCAGCACCAGCAAACACACAGCCCCAAGACATTACTGTGTAATAATTTCCCTAGCAAAGGAACAAAAACTATGACTGAAGCTTTTCCTGACCTTAGAAGTTGTGTCAGTTGGTAAAAGTTGACCTACTTAGGCCTTCCATTTGCAAATTCTTTAACTAATACTTGGGGGTTTTTGTTCTGTAACACTGTTTTTTGGTTTGGTTTTTGGGGTGTTTTTGATCCAGGGAGGAGCAGTAGATAAAGGATAAGGTTTTCAAGCACAGAGCAAGATAATTGAAGAAGAATTTTCCTTTGAAAATTACATGGTTTCTTGTAGCATGTTTATTTGCTACTGAATTTACTCTAAATTTGCCAGACAACACATTTCCTTTATTGCCCATCATATATTTTGGTGAATCCTAATATCTATGAGTAAATCCTTAGGTAAGGAAGAAAGAAGAATTACCTAATGGCTGTGTCATCACAGTGTGCCTTAGTTATCAACAAGGCATTACACAAACACCAAAGTAATATAATATTTTTCTATAGATTTTAAACATGCTGTGAGAAATGGGAATTTTGTTATTTATTCTTTATAAAAGGTAAGACTTAGTGTAGCCTACTCTGTGCAGTACAAAGTAGAGTTAACCTACTTTTTTTTCTCCTAACCACCCAAAGCAGCTGCAGGCAGTCAGCTTAGCTACCACAGGGATTTTCACAGAGCTACAAAACTCTCTCCCTGGCTAGAAACAGGAGCCAGTTGCAGTCTTCATTCTTATGGGTGGAACCTTTACAACTGTTCAAGGGAATTTCTGTGCAACACTACTGGTTTGCATTTGGAAATAGGAATAAGTATGCTCTGGGTATGAGACTCATTCACTATCCTCTCACCTCTCATACGTGCATTCTGGAATTTTATTCTTCATAGGGAGCTAGTCAGTGACCCTCTAACTAGCTGCAACTGGAGCTGAAGAATGCTACAGTGGCATGTTGCCTAGTGACCAAGTTGCAAGTTTCCTAGGAATTTTGGATTCCTTTTAAAGGGCACATCCTTCAGCCTCATGCCAATGAACCTCTTATTTTAAAAATCTACCATTTTCTCCAACCAAGTTAGTCAACTGTGTCTGAGTGCTTTTCTTTCCCATCCTTCCTCCATAGTTTGTGGTAGTCAGAAGGCACTCCAGAAATTCAGACGTATTCATGAGCTTAACACATCCTACTGCATAGCGGTGACTTGATTCTCCCTAACAGAGAGCAGAGCCAGACGTAAAACCCAACACCTACCTACCACCATAAATGCTGGACAAATATTGCTTGTTTTAGTGGAAACAGATTATTACATATTATTTCTATAAATCTGGCATCTGAGCTTGAAAATCACTGCAAAAAGACTGCAAAAATACAGGGAGGGCTGTCATCTAGTACAAGCGTGGAAACACACAGAAAAGGAGCAACAATAGTCTCCTTTTTATGGTAATCTCAGTTACCTTGAGCAACACTGGAAGGCACTATACAAGTGTTTCTGTTTGCAATATACCTCATATGAGCTAGAAGTCTGAGAAGGATTTGGATCCTGGCCATCAGTGCAGAAACTCCAGGCCACAGGTGGAGCAAAAGCAACATTAAAGGTGCTTAACTCGCCAAATGACATTTTCTCTACATCCTTACCATCCACCTTGCAATTGCTGGCAGGGAGATAAGAATTTTATTAGGTGATGTTAACAGTTCAAGGTAAAGCAATCCACAGCACCAACTGTACCAGCTTTCCCCAAAGCTGGGTTTCTGCAAAAGAAAACAAATACACTTCTATTTGTAGGGAGCTGCAGTAAGCACAGACCAGCTAGGGCCATGCTTCAGGCCCAGAAGAGAGTTTCATTTTGTCATAACTCTAGATCATAATATTACTTTGGATACTGAGACCAGATACCTTCAGAGTGTACTGTGGTGCTAAATTGGGTAATAATCCTGCTGTTTCCAATGGGATTATTTGATAGCACTAAACCCATGTACAATTTTACTGGGTGTGAATTGAGAAATTAAAGGATGCAGACCAGTTTACACCAGTTGAGGAAAATTGCTGTAAGTACTTTTTTCCAAAATCTTTGCTTTTCTCTAAAGTAACATGAAGTTATAAAACAATAATCATTGTTGCTTTATCCATCTGGAGATAGAGACATTTCAGCAAGATTTGACAGAATCACAAATCTAGGATCTTTAGAATAGCATGGAAAGAGATCTTAAAGGCTTGATTTAGAAACACTTTATTTCTAGTGTTTCCTTTGCAAGGATGGAGAAAATTATAAAGAAAAGGGTGTAATGCTTCCCAAAATATGATTTTTGGCTGGTTCTGATTTTGCTTAGCATGGATACTATGTCAAACATCCACCAGATGACACCAATGCAGCATTCACCATGCTAGCAGAGACTGGTTTGTCCTGCTGTTTCTATTCTAGAAAAAATTGAGATCTTTCCAAAAGAATCGCTGTTTTACAACTAAATTAATTTCTGGAGTTGATTAAAGATATGTGTTCTCACTTTCTGCATTAACACCAATCTCACAGATTTAGAAAACATGAACTGTCCTGTAATTTTGTGGGGCTTATAGGTTTATAAACAAGTCACACAATGTTCCTATGATCTTTTTGCCCAGTGCAGACTTAACACGTTTTATGTCCCAAGTTTCCTCAGGCTTCACTCCTGTGGGTTATGACATCAGTGATGTTCATCAAATGAATAAGCCTTTGTGCACCCCAGAGCCTTCTCTAATATTGTATATCCTGTATCTCATGAAGGAAATGATAAAAAATAGGAAGTAACAAAATACATACAGTTGTAGTGTTTGTAAAATGACACAAATAATTATTTGACTACATGCAAAAAAACCTGCTGTCTTTTTAGGCACAAGACTTCTCAGTTCATGGATATAGATTTATTACTTAAGATAATTTAAAAAAAAATAAATCTGTAGAGAAATAGCCAAGAATGGCAGCATTCAGAATAACTCCTCTGAATCAATAGGATAAATTCTACTCTTGTTTCATTTGATATTAATTCAGCAATTTACATCAGTGTTGCAGAGGTCAGAATTTGCCCGAGAATTTGATTTTTTTTCCACTCTAAGAATTAATATAGGCTAACATATTAAAATAGATGCTGGATTCATTAATATAGTAATTAAAAATACATATATAAAAATACATTTTATTCAAAGCCTAATATTAAGTAATACATTTTTTAAAACTGCATATGCAAGTTACGTTTTGTACGACAGCAATTTTTGAACCTATTTTTCAGACAAAACTGCTTTTCTTTTCATGTGCAGACTAGATTTGTGAGGAAATAAGAATTATGTGGTTATGATGTAAGCTGTCTTCTTAAAACCTTTGAGTTCCATTTGCCAAGTTCAACCCAAGTCAGTGGCACACAGCTGCAGTACAGTAGTGTCACAAAAATAGAGGGCAACGTATAAACGAGATTCCATAGTTTATGTAGAAACATGGAGTAATTTAGATTGGAAATGAACCATGGAGACCATTTGGTCAAACCCCTTTCTCAAAATGGGCCAGCTAGGCCTGCTCAGGAACCTGTCCAGTTCAAAGAACAGCACCTCTCTGAGTTGATACTTCACAGCTTCTCTGGGAAACCCGTTCCAGTCTTTCACTATTGTCTCTGTGGAAATATTTTCCCAGTAAGGCAAAGGATGATTACGAACTTTTTAAACATTAAAAAGTCTGCAACAGAAATGGGAGAGCTCCATTATGAATAACCCTAGTACGGAAAAAGTTTTGAATCTGTTAGGTCCCTGTAGATGCAGTTGCACAACCCTTCACAAATCAAACATCATTAATTTGACTGCTCCCAGAATAACCTGGGTTTTTAAAGATTTTAAAGTTTAGCAGCGATATTTTCTTACAGATTATAAAAGTCTTTGAGCAAGAACAACAGGACTTAATAACTTAAAATAAGACGTATAACAGCATGCTGGTCAGAAAGTATCCCCCTAGTACCCTGGAAGTGCTAATACGTAGTAACTTAATGAGGACAGAGGAGTACCAGGTATCCATATGTTCCTGGGCATTCTTCACCACACAGTAAAAGAGGAGACACAGATCCTGCAGACACACTGTGTGTTATCCTCATGCAGGCAGGCAACAGCAGGCAGATAGAGATTTAGGCTTGAGAAAGCTTTGTCAGAATGCCAGCCAGAGCATCGTTGGGGTTTTGCATAGAGCTGTTTACCCTTTTTCTGAACTGCGTGGGAGTTGGAAGGGGTTTTCCAAGGGAAACACAACAGTATGTTTCCTCTTGCCCTGGATGGTTTCTGAAGCCCTAGGTGCCGCATGTATATTGTGTGGTCTCCCCAGCTGGTGGGGCCAAATTTATGCTGCAGTCACATCCTAGCTCTGTGTAGGCTGAGACCACATTTTCTATTCACAGAAATCACAGAATCACAGAACGGACCAGGTTGGGAAGGACCACAGTGGGTCATCTGAGCCAGCCTCCCCGGTCAAGCAGGGTCATCCTAGAGAACATGGCACAGAATTATGTCCAGACTATTCTTGAATATCTCCAGTGAAGGAGAATCTACAGCCTCTCTGGGCAATCTGTTGCATTTTTCTGCTTTCAGCTTTGTCTTTGTGGAAATGAAAGCACAGTATGTGGCCTGGAAGTTGTGAGGAAAGGCAATTACCAGCTTGTTTTCCAATTTGGTGAACTGGGACAAGCACAACTTTCACAGAACTCAGATGTCGCTTGTGAACCCTAAGCATACACTTGCTTGCTCTGACAAGTGAGACCTGTACATTTCACTGAGCATTTACACTTTATTTAAACTCTCTTTCCTTTTTTCATTGAAATCCATATGCTTAAAAGAAAATTAATGTAGCTAGAGTCTTTATGCAGCATATATAACATCTTTATGCAACAGGGATAGCAGGGATACAAAAGGAAATACTGTAAAACTCATTGCTTCACTGTAAAACTTTAAAAAGCTTTTTTTTTTTAATTAAAGAAAACGAGTCACTTTAGCTCTCTTCAATACTATCTATACCTGCTTGACATGCCAAATATAATTTTTAACACATTATTGTATGATAACCTTAAAATAGATATTTGGTGTGGGCAATTTTATGTGGTTTGTAAAGGAAAATTCCTTTCAGAATCTTCTAACCAAGTAAGTGTGTGGCCTTACATGTCCTATATTACACCAGCAGTAATTTTTTGTATGCAAGACTCACATTTGCAGATACACTGTATAGAGACTGACAAGTAATACTTTGTTTTTGGTTTTCAGCAACAAGTGCTTTCTTTATTACTAAAGCACATTTCACAGAGTCACTTCAGAGAATGCAAATGAAATCACAGAGTAAATGTCTTTCATCTTACTTCATGTTGGAGGAAAAGTGAGGTCTTTCTAGAAAATATTCTATTTTGGCATCATTTGAAAAGAAAGCTTTAATTAATAGTATGTTCAGTTTTCTGATGGTGAGTACTATTCAGAAATGTGGGCATGTGCAGCCAGTTAGAGGCCATTAAACATGCTTTTGCACTCTGTTGACAGGGTTTTGCCTCAGTACAAAAAAAAAGCTTCGACAAAAGTCTCTCCAGCAGCTACAGAAAAGTGAAAGAGTAGAAGCAGCCTAGGAAATCATGTTAATACATCAGATAATGCACAGAAGGCAGAAAATGAAATTGTGAATCTGTATATACATGGAGTGAAACGTTTATGTGAAATGGCAGCTGAGTGACTCATTTCTTGGTTTCCTGATTGAACAACAAGTTTGCTCCAAAATAGATGTTACAGGATTGTTATATGTGGGATGCAAAGGCAGAAAGCAAAATGAAAATCTATAAAAATCCACCTTGTCTTTTAAGTGAACTGAAATTGCTGATACGTAATGAAATTCTTCTGAAAACATAGTATTGCGTGGAAAGGAAAAAGCGTGTACTTTTACATTACAGACAGTTCAATACCTGCTGACGTTCTGGACTGGCCACTATCGACACAGGAACGCTAAATATACTGTAAATCTGATCTGTAAGGTCCTATTGTCCCTAAACTTGAAGTGACCCATTTAATCCATCAAAGAGTGAGAATATTCTGAGCATCTGCTGCAGGCACTTGTACGGTTGCATAATCCTCAGGAACAGGATCTTGAAGGGAAGGAAAAAATCTCTATGCTATGCATTCAGAACTATGATTTCTAATTTTTTTTTTTTTTTTTTTAAGAAACAAAAAGACAAATGCAGTCCTGGAAATACACTTAACCTTGGTATCCGTGTTCACCAGGTGTTTCACTCTGTTCCAGTGAAATGTTTTATGCACCAGCCACTGGGAAACTCCCCTGCAGGTTTGATTGATCCTGTAAATGCTTGTGCATTTGCACGGTGCAGTGCTGGCACAGAGTTGCTAGGACGCCTTAGCAGAGATTCAGGAGCAGCCAGGGATGCATTCACAGGATAGCTGACTGTGTTGCTATGCCTGCCAACTAGTGGACAGATCAACAGTGAGCCCCTTAATTAGCAGAATCCATGTTAAGAGTACATTTTCTACATCTTCTTTCTGCGTATGCCTCAGGTTGATATAATACTGGTTAAAATTGTCTTTTCTTTGTATTTTCTATCTTGAAGTTTGCTGCCTGTTCCTTGCTACAACTATTCTATTGACTTTGATGGGAGCTCCAAGTACTTAATTATTTAAAAACGTGGCCATTTATTAAAGTGCCTGGAGGTAGATTTAATAGTCTAACTTGGAATAGTGATATATATTTCAATATTTTAATTTTAAATTTATATAGCACAAAATGGACATGTCATGCAAGATCTAAGCTTAGAAATAAACCCAAGGCATTCTGATCTCCGTAGCAATTGGAAAAAAATTACTCTAAAGTGGATCATGTGTAATAACATCAGTCAGGAGGACAGTGTGTCTACAGATGTCCTACAGTGATTCTATTCATGCCATCCATTCTTTGCAAAATATTTGAAAACATTAAGGCAGGAACAGTTCTTCGCTAACACGGGGGTCAGAAATGAGACTTGTATTAGCTCCAGCTGGCTCCAGAAAAACTGGTTTATCAGAGGGCCAGTGATGCTGGGGCTGTTGATACTTGTGCCGTGGCACAGTGTTGGCACAGTGTGTGCAATCACCCTCGGGACTCACGGGGTTTGCAAACACGGCTGCAACAACCATGAAGGAGAGCAGAAGAGGCCTCCAAACATAGAAACTGAGGGGCTCTCTGCTTCAGCCCAAAGCTTTCCTCTTTTTGAGGCTGATCACAGCTTTTAACACACATGAAGGGGAAGAAAAAGCCCACAAAGCTGAGTTTTTGTTGCTGCGAACATGAACATGAGAGCAGGGGATACTGAAGAGAGCAACTGATGTCTACCGAATGTACCACGTGGAAGCCATCACCAAGGCCAGTCACTTGCAGAGTGCAAATAATGGCACTGAGAGCCATTTGGAGAGAGCAATTCTTCTGGTTCAACCAGTACACACCGGCATGAATATGTCCTGAAGGCAGCTTAAAAACACGAAGCTCGCTAATTCCTTCTCGTGGAGCAGTGCCTGGAACCCACCCAACTCCCTGCAGTTCTGACAGTTCAGAGCACTGGAGAGCAGAAGGTTCTTTTGGGCTTTCTTCTCCCCAGATAGAGTCACGGCTGGCTGCTGGCACGTAGCACACACCTGCAGCGTTCCAGGGAAAGGTTAGAAAAAAGTAGGAAGTGCAGAGCAAATCCACCACGGCCAATAGTGATGAAATTCTGAGGTATCACCACACCTGCTTGGAATGGTTGAAGGATGTGGAAGAGGTGTTTAAGACAGTTTTATGAATGTATCTGACTGTGTGAAAACTGAGAAAGTGGCCAGATAAGTACGGATGAGGGGACTTATTTGGAATGTAGGATGAGAAGTGGTTAGATCAGACTGCAACTGGCTGCACTGGAAGATCACCTACCTAACAAACACCAGATGATGACTTCATGATGATAATACTGTCTCTCTTGGTAAATATCTACTGTCTAATTGCCCAGGACATACACTAAAAGATCAGTGTTGTCTTTTGGTTTTTTCCCTCTTTGGGAAGATACATGGGATGATCATATTTGATAACGCCTTGCTGGGGATATTTCATTACCTATGGTGTGAGCACCAAGTCTCTAGTAAAGTTGGTTGAAAAATGATCCAATCTGCCTCAAGTTAAAATAAAGTTCTTGGAGTAAAGCACAAGAATTAGGTGTCTATGGCAGATGCCTTGTGCTTAATTTTGTGACCGCAAAAAAATTATTTCAGTTAATGCAGGGCTATCCTTTTTCTTTCTATCCCATCCACTGATTTGTGCTTTCTCTCCTATAGACAAAATATTGTCACCTAAACATATTGGATAACAATATTGCACTTTGGTTGCACAATAACTGCAGTTCCTAAACTAATACCTATTTTCCTGGATCCATTCTAGGTAGCACTCCATTTAAATATGGGATTAATGCCCCTAGCCAAGGAAAGTGTCAGAAATCTCTTCCTGTGATCATACACTCATTTTTCTTGGACAGCTAACCCTTGAAGCCCTTACTTGAAGTCAACAGGAATTTTCCTTGAAAAATAAAAGAAAACAAAATTTGCCAAAGCAATTTTGTTTCTTAACACAGAAAGTTTCCAAAAATCCAACAAGCAGTCCAATCTTTATTCAAGCAAAATGTTTAGTAACATCATAAGAGAACATAAAAGCCATGCAAAGAACAGCAATAAAAATAAGAAAACTTACTTATCACAAAGGCAGTTATCTGCCACATGAATTAAAGCAAGCTAAGCATGCTGTTCCTGATAACACAGACAACACAGTACTTTCTCATTAAATATTCTTTTAGTGAATCTGCTAGTGGGTGCAGGTGAAGACGGGTTTCTCCAGGAATTTCAAATATTTGCAAAAGCTCAAGCGATAAAGAGAAGAATTTGGGGAAGAGCATGACTATGAGGATTTGTGTAGCTGGAGCGTTTTGCTGCTGATCTGCATTTGGAGCAGCTTAAAGCTGTTTCCACAGCAGGAAGAAACAGTGCCTTCAAATGACTTGCTTGAAGAAGTACAAAGCACTCTGGAATGGTCTTGTCCTGGTGCACAGAGGACCCTGTACCCACACTGAGATGGAGACAGACCACTGAAACACACATGCCACATTTCTCTTCCTTTTAGAATTTTGGATAGAATTTTGTTCTGATAAACTGAGATTTATGCTGGTGTAAATTACACATGCAAATCTTCCATATGTCAAGATGGGAAAATTTACCACTTATATTTGTACTTTATATTTCTTTCTCCTGACTAAAGTAATTTTGCCAACATAATACAGGCAGCAGGGCAACACTTCATAAGCCAGATGTTTATTGACCTATGTGACCCTCCAAGTGTTTTCCTCCTGATTATTTGTGGTATGAACATAACAGACAACATCTGAAGTAATGTGGGAAAATGGGCCTATAAAACCAGTCACTTTTGATTTTTCTTTCAGATTTTGTTTTCTCTAGGTAAGAATTTAAGGTGAAAAACCCAAGAAAACAATTGAGCTGGCTCTCAGAAAGTTTCTGTTTTCCACTGTCAAATGCTGTAAGGCAGCTCTGAAAATAGGATTAAATAAGAAAAAGGTCATTAATTTGATTCTACAAGAGAATTTATACAGCAAAATAGATGCTGTGTTTATAATTAACCTTTTAGTACTATCTATGAAGTGCACTACATTGGCATAGTCATTAAAAATATCATATGAATATAATTATTCTGAACTAAAAAACTTGGAATGGTAATTGGTACAGTGCATTTGAAGTTAAAGCTATTATAGAAGAATTTAAGGTACACTGAAAGTTAAAGATGTGTAAACAAGCAGGATAGCCCTCTGGAAAATATTTTGCCAAAATTAATTAACTATGACCAAATAATATTTTTTTTTTCTGGAAGGCATCCAAATCCTTGAAGTTCCCTTATATTACACAACCCCAACAGAAAGTATATTGAAGATAAAGGAAACATAGAAAAGAAGATGGATGCTCAGTCTCATCTGCTTTTTCTCAACAAGCAGCATGCAGCATTTGGAGCTTTCCAGTTGTTAAAAAAAGCAATTGTCGTAGAAATAACTGTAGCAACCACTCCTCTTCCTCTGTCCCCAGGTATTTTAATGACCCTTCAACAGAAGGCTATTGGCCATACAGCTGACTTAGTGAAACAAATTGTGTGTGCCCCTCATTCTGTTCGATGTCACCACCTGGATGCCATGAACTATCATCAGCTAGGAGTTAGGACAGGCCAGCTGGTTTTATCCTGAAATGTTCAAGGCAATGATTTAATAGGCTTGATTCATCTGTCTCAGCTGAGGAGGGAGCAATCATGAGCAAAAAGATGGTGAGACACAAACTTTTCTAATCATGATAGATATTTCTGAACTTTGCCTGGCATCACTCATCTTTCTCTCAAGAACAGAGAAAGAGACTGAGGAAAACTTAATGTTATTTGAGTGACGGTTGGTTGCAGGACAGAAGTGTCCAATGCAATTACCCTTATGCTCTTTGTTCCTAATTCTATTTGAAGAAAAGGAACTTCTGCATAATCTTTCAGTGCACAAATTACATTAGATAAATAATTGACTTGTCACTAATTTCAGTTTCATGTGAAAAACTCAACTCCAAAGCTCTGAATTTTGCTACTACTTAGCAAAAGGAGACTACTCTAGATACTCGCCCCAGATTCGGAATACTTCATCATAATCACTGAAGCCAAGTGTCATCAAACACTATTCTTCATTACTAGAAAACCAAAGATTAGACTGAACAATTTCACTTGCCCTAGCTCTCATGGAAAACTTGTAAACGGGTAGTGAACCAACTGTCCTAAATGTTATATTCCCTGGGTCAGAGAAGATGCAGATGATCAATTTCACACTGCATATGAAAAATACCTCTAGATTTACAAAAGTACTTTCCAAGGTAGGACTCACTAAATGTAATACTTCACCTTTCTTTGAATGCCACAGGTTCCATGATTGAACTATTGTTCATTTCATTAAAGACAATGCTAATTATACTTGTTCCATTAGATATTTTGACTGCTAGTGGGATTTGCTGAGAACCGGTTTTCCAGTTAACTATCAAAATGTACTAGCAGGTTTGTCAAACTGTCAAAGCAGAAACCAGAAACGGTCCACTTTTAACCAGTAGCTCAGAGCCCTCACCCAAAATGTGCTGTTGGGTTTGGTGTCACGTGTTCAAACACCACGAGAGAGTTCTGATGTGAAGGAGCACTTGTGTAGGTTACACAATGTGAAGCAGAGAAAACAAGGCAGCGGAGGAAGACTCAGGCTCAAGCAAAACAAGAAGTGATGCTTAGGAAGATGATTCAAGAGGATTCAGAAGGTCTAGACCAAGTAATGTTTAGCTGCTTAAACTCAGGGGAACTGAATCAGATGTAAGGACCAACAGCACTGGCTCCCCCATCCTTACATACTAAAACTTTGGGTTCAAGTTATTATTCTGACCAGATCAGTCTTTGAACAGTGTAAATTCAAACTCTGTTTTAACAGTTGTTTCTTATTTCGTCTTCAAATGCTTTAGACATTTTGTGTTTCTGTCTTTGATACCTAAATTGGATATAAAGAAGCCGTGTTAAAAAAGCAATAATTTATCTTGCTTAATTTCCACAGATCACAGTTACTAACATTTTTAAATGAAGCATTAGAGAACTTTGCCTGGGGTATGTTATCTATAAACTTCTTTTAGCCAATAAAGCTAGGATTGAGAAAGCTTTAAGAGTATAAATAGAAGTAGTAGTTGGAAGCCTTATTTTAGCATGAACATGTTTGAAATTAGACTCTGGATAACTTGCGGAGGAGTATAAACACAAAGCACTTCTGTTGCTGTGTGTATGCAAGAGAGCACGACAGCCTCTCACAGCTCACAGCACAGCCCAGCAGTGCAGTGGCAAAGCACGCTTGTAATAGGGCTCTGAAAATGCCAGATGGAGCTCAGAAAACTGATCTTAAAAAGAATTTAAGTAGCTATGGGGGAGGGGAAGTGTCTAGTGGACAATAACAAAGCTTACAGTGTTGCTTGGAATTGGACAAAGCATCAGCAAGCTCAGCGAGCGTAACCTTACCTGCCAAAATCCCTGTGTAGGATGCAGGGTGCAAGTAAGAGACGAACAGTAATTGTATTCGTATGGAAAATGTAAAACACTGCTGCGGCTCTTCATGTAAAGAAAACAACCTTTTCTTCTCTCTTTCATGTTTCTCTTTGATGTCAATTGTTTTGAACAACAAAAGGGAAAGGAATCAAAATTTGGACTGAAGCCCGTTTACTGAAATGTGTGTGCAGGGAAGTACCAAAGATGCCATACGGGAAGGTTTGGACTATGCATTAACAAAGCTGCTATGACTGAACTCAAAAGAACAAACGACAAGGGAAAGGGGCATCTTTTGATTTCTTTCGAAATTTATTACAACACAGCAGGATTTAGATGTCTATATGACACATATATTGCCTGTCTGAATGACACCCCCCCCCCCCTTATTTATATTCTACTTGGGTGTTTGGTTTAGAAGAAGAACATAAAACATTATTGAATGGCAAAATACAAAATATATAAACAAGTAATTAACTATTCATTTGTACAAGCTGGTATGGTGGTTATAAATTACATATTTGTGGATTCCCATCGTGTGTGTATTTATTAGAAGATTCCTGAACGGAGGATATAATATTTTGTCCATCCCACAGATAATCTACCAGGAGGCTTGCCTTCATGTAAACTCAGTGGATCGAGCTCAGCTCTGACACAACTCTTTTCAAAAGAGTTACATCTGTTATATGAGGTTGGAACATACGACACTCTTCAGAACTTCCCTGAATTTTCCTCTGCCCTGTACTGTTTCCTTCATTACAGCAATATGTATGTAGTGTTTGATATTATTCTTGATATGGTTTTTCTCAATTGTTTAGGTAAAAGCAATGTGAAGAGTGGTAAAAATATTAGGATTTTTTTTAAATTGTAACAATGAGACTTACTTTAAACAGATGTAAATAAGGCAATATGTTAGGGTGCCTGGTTGTTTCAGCTCTTTTTCTCCTTTAGCAGGACATTCCTGAAGCAGATGAAAGAAAGCAACTTGCCTCAGGCCACATTTCTGATTTCTCTTTATTTTACTCAATTAGGCCAGTTTCATATGTGGCATATGTACATTTATGGCATACTAAATTGAATACATCATTTACGTGCATTATTTCAGTCCAATGCTTATATTCAATCCACATTTACTCACTATCTTCATCACCAAGTCTGTCTCATGCACTTCAGGTTCAGAGGCTGCTTGAAGAAGACTCTTATGTGTTTCATTGTGCAGCTTAAATATATTTCATACCCCTTCTTTCCTGAACAATGTAAAGAATTCCCAGAATTCCTGTAAGCAAATGCACAGAATTTGCAAATAGTAGAAATCTCATACTTGCCCTCCACCAGTGCCTAAAGACAGTGATGGTTTTGAGTCCCTAAGGTCCTTTGCATGTAGAAAATGAAAATGACAGCTGCATTTTTAAGGTGCAGTGCAGTCTGTAGCACCCCACTTTTCTGGCTCTATCAAATCATGGTGTCCAGAAAGTCTGCTGTAGTGGCTGACTGCTGGGTGGCAACACGAGGAACACAGTGCCAGGTCACCTTGAGCCTACGCTCAATGTCTGTCTCCCAATTTGCTTGAAAAGCTCCTCTTGTACATATTAGGATCATTATTCTGTAAGTCAGTATCAAAATGAACAGATTTCTAGCAGAAATTAGTTTTTTCGTGTATTGAACAAATGTGCTTTCTCTATTAGTTTTTTCGTGTATTGAACAAATGTGCTTTCTCTTTGAAACAAGATTCTCTTTTCCCACAACTTCAGAGGTAATATTTATTCCCCACAATTAAGAGAAACCATATTTAGGCTCACCACTGCTGCAGATTTTTACTTTCAGATGCCTATTTTCATATTAATGCATTTAGCTTTATCATGGCCTCTCTCAAGGCATTATATTTTATTTTTAATCAACCATAAATTTCATTGCTATTAATCATGTTTTCCCCTGTAATTGCATCAAACATGCCAATAGCAATTACATTTTATTCATCTCCCATTTATATCTCTTTTACAAAATAAGTCTTCAACTGTTTTTGTTATGATCCTTAGAATGAAGACCATTTAAGAATTGCCTACTCAACAGGCTGAACATTAACTCAGTAAGGAGACATTTTCTCATGTTCTAACATATTTTGACTTAACATTTACAGTTACATCAGATTTTCAAAAAACACCCATTTTGTATGTTCTCCATTCATGTTAATCATGGGCTTCACATGCCACCATTATTTAGACCCCTAGGATTCCAAACAGGCATACAAAACTAACTTATGTAAAATGAGTTATTTTTCACAGAATAGGATACATGGTGGTCCTTGTAATTATTCAACATGTCAGAACATTTTAGTAGAATACAATTAACTCTGTGCTCGTTAAATCTGTCTTTTTAGTAAATTTATGCTCAGCAAAGCCCTTTCTAGACCTAATGTGTAATTAGGGTTCCAATTTATTTGGTATCTTAGGCATAGCATCAGTGTCCTTTTAAAGCTTATAGTGTCTTCCTATTTTTCTTAAGCAACTTTTATGCCTTCATCTATACTATTATTCATTAGTTCTTTGTTTTAAATGTTTTAGTTTATTTCTCCATTTAGAAGATCAGTTTTAATGTTAGGAAAACTGCCCCCATTGCATTCATTCACTGAGGGAGATCTTTCTCAGAAACCACATAATGTTGCTGAGTCACAGAATCTCAAAACAGTTGTGGTGGGAAGAGACCTCAACTCCACCAACCTCCTGCCCTCCTTCCCTCAAAGCAGGGACAACTAGAACAAGTTATTCAGGACAGTATCTTGTTGGCTTTTGAGGGTCTTAAAATATGACAACTCTACAACCTTTCTGTGAAATCTCTTCCAAGGTTCCACTACTCTTATAGTAAAAAAGACTTTCTAATATTCAAGACGATTTCCTTTATTTCATCTTGTCCTCTTGCCTCTTGTTGTTTCACTAGGCACTACTGAGAAGACTCTGGCTCCATATTCTTTAATCCCATTCATCATGTGTTTATGCACATTGATATGATATCTCTGAGCCTTCTCTTCTCCAGGCTAAAGAGTCTCAGCTCTCTCAGTCTTTCTTTCTGTGTCAGATGCTCCAATTCCTTAATTATTTTTGTAGCCCTTCACTGCATTCCTTAATCATCTTTGTAGGTCTTGACTGCACTCAATCCTGTATGTCCATGTCTCTCTGTAGTGGGGAATCTGGGACTGGACACAGAACTCCACATGTGTTCTCAGTGGTTCTCAGCAGAGGGAAACGATCAGCTCTCTTGTCTTGCTGACAGTGCTCTTAAGGCATTCCAGGATGCTGCTGGCTTTCTTTGCTGCAGGAGCACTTTGCTGGCTCATGATCATTTTGCCTAGCAGAATCCCCAGGACCTTCTCTGAATAGCTGCTTCCCAGGCACTCTGCCCCCAGGGTGTACTAGTGCAGGGGTTATCCTTCCCCTACCCCACCCACCCCCCCAGGTTAGGACTTTGCATTTCCCTTTGTTCAACTTCATTATGTTCCTGTTGGCCCTGCTCTCCAGACAGTTGAGGTGCCCCTGGTGTATCAGTTATGCCCCTCATGACCTTTCCAAGATTCAATAATATTGAATTATTGAATAACAAGGAGTGGCCTAGCAATGACATGGGGTCAATGAGTCCTTGTGTCAAGCCTGTTAGGCAGCCCTTTTTCTGGCCTACTACTTGCTGATCTATCTATATATATAATTCTGTGCTTGCTGAGGTGTCTTTGCAGCTTGCATCTTAGTTTGTAGATTATTTTTCTCTTGATTCATGTTCTTGTTAGGAACGTGAACTATGGTAAAAGACAAAAGTTTACTGTTCAATATCATGTTCTTCACACTAAGTGGTCAGTCACTTCTCCTGGCACTGATTAATAAAGGTACCCTCAATTCCTTGCCTACATTCCCATACTTATTGTAAGCATAAAGTAATATTAATATGAAATTGTTGGCCAAGAGTGTTATTTATGTCAATGCTAACCTGAAAATATGGTGGGATATGGGGACTGAGGATGTATCAACTTCCTGTTTAGTCAGGAACTGGTCAGAACTAATTTTGTGCATCATATTTTCAGAGTGTGGGAAAAAAAATTTAGGCCAAAAAATGCTGGATAAAAATGAAGTGCAGTTAATTAGAGAATTAAATAGCGTTGGTGGACACAAGCTTTACAGAAATCATACCTTGTCAAAGTAGATATAGGTCAGTTTTGCTGCAAATTTCATCATAAACTAAATAATTACAAACACTCGTAATTCTTCTAGCAGTCAAAATTGCAAGATGTCATCATTTTATGTTTGGCTCTCTCAGTGACTTCAAGAAATGAATATGTGGTCTGTCCAATGCAGAGATTTAACGAGTAAAATGTAAGAAAATGTCAGTTTGAAGTCACAAGGCTTTGACATAAGAAGGTACCATGGGGTAATGAATTGCCATGTGCCAGGTCTTCTGAGGTAACCATCCATACACACAGCCCTCCTCTCCTGCAAATGCAAATGCAATATAATCTTAGGTGGTTTTCTTTCTCAATTAAAGGGCAGGCTACTTCACTTTTACTTGAGGGGGGAGAATGCACGCAGAGAACATGGCAATTTCCTGTGTCCCAATAACTTGTTCATGTTTCCTAAGTAGCTGTAACAGAGTTCAAATGCAACAGTGCTACTAGGATTACCTAATTTCATATTCTGCAGAGCACTAGGCAGCAGGTTTCACCCAGTAATTTCCAGAGTGATCTCAACAACTTTTTGATCTAGATTACAGATCTAGAAAGACATTCCAACATCAAGCACACCACTTAAAGACAATTAATTTGAAACCTCTCCTAACATGTCATTGATTGTGCATTAAAGACTTAGGTATTTTGCTGAATTGGACTTCAAAAGTGCAGGGGATGAAGAATAATAACATTTCCTCATAAGCAATTTCAAAGGTTAGCTCACTTAATTTCTACTTTGAGTGCATCTGGTATTATCTTTCAGGTGCAATCTACCCCCATTTCCTGCTCCTATATGAATACTGGGATTGCCAGAATCAGTCAGATCAAAAATCCATCGACAGGTCTGCATGGCTGCTTAGGGAGCTGGCATCAGAAACTAGAAACTGATCAAGCATAGGGCAATCTTTCGTAGGAATATTCTCCATATTTCCAGGTACATTCTGCATCAGAGTCTTCTTTGGAGCCGCTGCATTTGAGATCTCCATGGATCTGTCCTTCCAAGGTTTGCCCAGTCCCTTTTCTTTAACTTCCTCATTCTTCCTGGGAAATGCTCAACTATTGTTCTGGCTGGTGAAGTAAGCTCAGCAGCTGTGGAGCTGGTGTACTCCCCACACAGCCCAGGAAGGTAGCTGGATAGCACTCACACAAACGGGGAATGAATGGGTGCTCTACCACCAAGCTGCTCCAGTGCTTCGTTAGGACTGGGCTAACAGTTACTCCAGAGCAAATATGAGAACAACAAACAATAGATCATGTATTAGTTTTAAAAGCTGCAAAATTTAAAAGCTGAGAAGAGATGCTTTCTCGAATTTATAGGCAAGCAAAATCAAAAGGGCAATAGAATGTGGCTTTCCCACAGACTAACTGGAAGGAGCAAGTAAGGGCCCCTTTGGGGAGTGGTAACTAAGTAACTAACTAAAGAGGTTGCAATTCAAGAAGATGAGAGAGATGGAGAAGGTCCCTGGAGTGCTGTGAGACTGATTACCAATGCATACATATGAGGGGAGCAGAGACCCAGAAGAAAGCAAGGGATGTCAAGGGCATACCTCTGTGAGCAAGACTTGCAGAGCTATTTGGAGAAAAATTTCTGGAAAGCCAGATAGATTTTGATTTTTGAACAAAGATGCTGCCTTCTAGTGATTATTTTGACTATTTCCTAGAAAATATATTAGACTATTATATTTGACTACTGATATAAATTGACTGTTTTCTAGGACTATTTCCTAGAAAACAGGATGCTGCATATATTCCTGTAAATTACCAGGATTGTCACTATTGGGCTATTCTCCATTTCCCTTCCTGTTGAGGCTAGGCTAACCGGTGCTACCAAAAGCAATGAATTTCTTCTTTACATGCAAAACTGAGAAATTCACCTTCCAAGCGTTTATAGAACTGCAATCTCAGTAATATTTGCATGTTTTACAACACAATAAAACAGATTTTTTTTGTCATGAGGTTCCAAAGTGTGATGTAACACATAGGATTTATTTATATGGAGATGTTAAACCCTGAAAGTTCACTGAGTTTTATTGAAAAGCAAACCATGATTCAGTTTTCCCAGTGTACTGTTTAAAAATCAATGACACAACCACATGTGTAAAGCGATAAAAGATCACCATACTATGGCTATATATTAACAGTTTCAACTGTGATATAATAGATTCCATTTGTAGTAATTTAATTCTGTGCCTTTTAAGAAAGTGTGATATTAACTACTTTGAGGAGAAATTGGCCCCAAATGCCTTTCGGCATTTCACCCCAAATGGTTTGCTCAGTGAAAAAATGAGTGATAATCTGATTAGCTTTTCCCCCAAACACACTTTTCTTTGGAAAGGAACAATCATGATGTGTCTGAGACAGACATGGAAAAGTACTCACCCTCTTTCCATAGAAAATAAGGGTGGTTGTAAGCCCACATTGCCTAACCCCTTTCAGGAATGAAACTAAACTTGTTGTTTTAAAAAGAAAATCAGCAAGTTTCAAGGGGATAGTGTTATATTTGTATTTATATCAATAAAAATTGATGTGAAAATGCCAAAAAGCTTTTTTTCAAGTACCTTTCACACTAAGTCCAGAGTTCTACTACATGAACAGAACAGTATCATTTGAAAAGCAGTTGTCTTTTTTTCCCCACTCCATTAATTCAGCTGGAATGCAGGTCCAAAATAACATCCCTCCAACAGTTAGAATCCTGGTTCTAAATTTCCATATTAAATTTAATTACGGTCATTTCCTAGGTATTTGTCATTCTGCCAGCATTGTCCCTTAGCCGAACAGCTCTTTTCTTCCTGTATGCTTTTCTGCCCCTTATACATGTATGGTTCAGCAGGTAAAACACCAGCACAAGGGCAGACTCCATCAGTGCCTGTGCTTCCCACCCATTTTAGTTACTATTTTTCTTCAATGATCATGACATGAGCAGCATGAACTCTGTCGATGTCACATATTTGGGACCCTCAAGAATGCTAACCAGGACTAGAATATCATTGAATCTTAGAATCATAGAATAGGTTGGATTGGAAGGAACCTTAAAGATCATCTAGTTCCAACTCCACTGCAGTAGAAAAATATCCATCAAATGAAATGCAACAGCTTAAAATGCAAGATGCTCTGCTTAAAGTCTAACGGCAGAAATTTTTGCTCTGAGAACTTTTGCTCTTTGTGCTTATGGTTGAAAACAAGTTTTTGCATATATTCATGAACCAAAGGCAAAGGGCTGCCAGAACACATTGGGAAAGGTGGTGCAGAGATGCTGAGTATCTCTGCATTCACAGTGGCACTCAAATGCTTCAAATCTGAAGAGAGTGCAGAGAGGCACTGGGAGATAAGTCATGAAGTACCCATTTTCTGAGGCATTTATTTGTTAAGCTCTATCTGTGTTTTATTTTGTATTTCCCATGCAATTACAGTATTACAGCAAAGTATTAAATGCTTTAAATCTGCTGAAATAGAATGGAAAGATATTGGATGAGATGTTGTGATTTAATTTTAGCTCTTCTCACCACTACAGTGCTTTTATTTTACTAATTTTCTTCTTCCTCTGTACCTTTGCCAAGTGTGGAAATTAACATGAATCTCCATGTCAATCTTCCCCTGCCTGTGCAAGCAATTTCTAAACATCAGGTTGAACTGCATAAGCAAAGCAACCTTGTGCTGCAGCCAGACTGCTTCCAAAATGTGAAGTAATTTATGTACAGCTGCACTACATTTTAAACAATGCTGTAAATATCAGAACAGTTTAAAGTTTGTATTTTAAAACTTCTCTTAGTTGGGCAGAAGAACTCCAACACTTAAGTGGAGTCCATTTTCAGATTTCTCATAAAAAATTCTCAGTGACTGTGACTGAACCCTCGTAACCAAAACCTTCCTCCAAAAGCAGCCTCTAGAATCTGCTTTGTTGCTTTTGGTAGAGACATTCCATACCATACCATGTGGTGTCATGCTCAGCACAAAAGTGGGGGAAAGAAGATATAATTTTTTTCAGAGTGATGCCACCATCGCTACTTGTGATGGAGTTCTGCATTCCTGGGAATGGCTGAACACCTGCCTGCTGATGCAAAGTGGTTAATGAATTCCTTGTGTTGCTTTGCTTGCATACATGAGTTTTGCTTAACCTTTTAAACTGCCTTTCTCTCAACCAACAAGTTTTCCTCACTTTTACCCTGCTAATTCTCTCCCCACACTCTTCCATCAGGGAGTGGAGTGAGTGAGCAGCTGCATGGGGTTTTCCTGCCAGCTGGGGTTAAACTGTTGTCTTAGTTCGAAAGA
>WBMZ01002201.1:0-42176 GCA_013400975.1 Atrichornis clamosus | reverse complement strand
GGAGCCGGGCCCGGCGGGCAGGGCCGAGCCGCGGGCAGCCCGAGGGCCGCGCTGGCGGCGTGGGGCGCGCGGCCGCCATCTTGGAGCCGTCAGCGTTCGGCGGCCGCGTGGAGCCCGTGAGGAACCGAGTGGGGCCGGGCCGGGCTGTGGAGGCCGCGGGCGGGAGCTCAGCGTGGTCCGCCTGTAGTCCGGCTTTGCCCGGCCAGTGCGGGAGATGGGCCGCCATCGGCAGGGCTTTGTAGTTATCTCACGTGTTTATCTTAAGTAAAATAGGCCCCACGGAAGCGTTTGCGCCCTGTAGAGTGGGAAGAACGGCTTCCATAAATTTTTTTTAAAATCTGTTTTTCCTGCGAAAGAAGCTTTAAGAGACCTTGGTCTAGAACCAGGCTACAAATGAAGAACTTTTCTTTCTAATACAGTTCAGACTGTGCCCTGGTTGTTTCACCCTGATCAAGTTTGTTGCTTGCGTTGGGGTCTCCGGGTGAACACCAGGGGCGAGAGCCTTGTTCGTGACCAATGTCACGTACACAGATGGTCGTTCTCTTGCTATTAGCTGGTTAGTTTTGAGTTCTGTAGTATTTTTAATATCTCTAAAATGAATTGCAAATGATTAAGGGAAGGAAGATGCTTTGCCTGTACTTTTACTATGAAATTAGTTAACAACCAATACAGTATAGTGCTAAAAGTCTGTTTTTTAAAGGGTGCTGTTCAGCCTTGCTAGCTATTTTTGGGCATCGTTTCGGCCTTTTGACAGGCAACTAGTGCTGAGGGCAGTTTATTTTTTCACTGCACAAGTTTTAAAGCACCAGAGACTATACAGAGGGTCCAGACTTCACTCTTTATGATGGGCTGCAGTCATTGTATTAGAGACGTTGGCTACAACATTTTAGTTGTTAAAGATAATTTAAATTACTACTTTCTGTGTTAAGTGCATAAGCACAGGTGGGTTTTCTGTGTGTGTGTTTTTTTTTAATGGAAGATGGGAAGTATTTTTGAAGATGTGCGTTAAAGAGCCCAGAGATTCAGTTCTAGAAGTGCCCTGGAAGTTCAGGTGTAGTTTTCTGAACGTGGATTGTGCTGTGGAGCACAACTTGCAACGACAGATATTGCTGTGATGACGTAATTTGCGTCTTATCCAGTGCTCAGCGACAGTTGCCTGCTGTCAGCGTGCTGGCACTGCTGAACTGACGACTCCTTCGTTCTGAGCAATATTGGAGGAGTTGCAAAGCCGGGGATTGCCTTTCCCTGTGCTGAAGGGCCGTTCCTTCCCCAGGCTTGCGCTCGCCCGCTGATCTCCGTGTACTCCGAGAAGGGGGAGGCGTCGGGCAAGAACGTGACGCTGCCCGCCGTGTTCAAGGCGCCCATCCGGCCCGACGTGGTGAACTTCGTGCACACCAACCTGCGCAAGAACAACCGGCAGCCCTACGCCGTCAGCGAGCTCGCAGGTACGGCTGGCACAGCAACCAGCCCGGGGGCCCAGTGCAGGGGGTAAAGGGGAAATCAGTCAGGAGCTAACAGAAGCACTTTTCGGTGGGATTCTGTATAGGAGGCAAGCTGGGTGATTGGTAACAGTCTGATTTTAAATGGTTTGAAAAACAACGTTACGAGGAACGTCGAGGTGGTGTTTTGGGGTATTCTGGGGTCTTATATGAAGTGTATATTACTGAAAGCATCACACTGCCAAGGTCCTCAGGTGGAATCTCCATTCTCCATGATAAGAAATAAATGCCCGAAAGCGTTTGAGGTGAAAAACCCTCTTCTGAAATCCCTTCACCACATGAGAGACTTGCCTGAGGGATTTACTAAACTTCTGCAAATGGGCATTTGTTAGACTTGCTTCAGTTGTAGGTGCAGATAAGTTGTGCTTCCCAAGAAATCTGTGCTAGGAGCATGCCTTTTTAGCCTTATTTCTAAGGTTTCACATAAACACTTTAACCCATTAGGTATAGCAGTGCTAAGTCAGACCTCCAGATTGACGATCAAGCTTCAAAATGAGTGTAATAAAGATCTTAGGTCAGAATTAAGTAAATTAATATACTAAGAATAAATTTTCCTGATCAAGATTTGGGTTGCTGAAATGATGAGATTCCACTTCATTGGTCCGTGTTTCTGAAACACATGATAACAGTGGAAGTTCTGATTGGTGCCTCGAGTCCAGCATCTCTCTGACTTTGGGAGAATCTCAGTGATGTCACTCTCTGAATGAACATCTTTCTTTTCCAGGTCATCAGACCAGTGCTGAGTCATGGGGTACTGGGAGAGCTGTTGCCCGTATCCCCCGAGTCCGGGGTGGTGGCACTCACCGCTCCGGCCAGGGTGCCTTTGGGAATGTATCCTTCCATGGCTATGCTGCCATCAGGGGCACTGAGCTCAGTCAGCAGAAGCGTTTTTAGTGTCTAAATGTGAGCTGGAATCCTGTACTTGAGGTTACGGCTGCAGTTCAGACGTGATTTAACGGCCAGCAGCCTTCAGTGCTTCCCACTGTGGAATGCCGTGTGACGTGCTCTGTCTTGCCATGATGTCGTAATTTGCGCCTTACTCTGTGCTCAGGGACAGTTGCCTGCTGTCAGTGTCCTGGGCCAGGTGGTTGACGAGCCAGTAACGCTGAGCAAGCAATAAAGAGTCACTTTGGGGAAAAAAAAGGCTCCAAAAGGTTCTTCTTAACTGAGGCTCCCAGATGTGTCGTGGTGGCCGCATGTTTGCCCCGACCAAGACCTGGCGGCGCTGGCACCGCAGAGTGAACATCATGCAGAAGCGGTACGCCATCTGCTCTGCGCTGGCTGCCTCCGCCCTCCCAGCACTGGTCATGTCTAAAGGTGGGAATTCTGTCTCTGGAAACATCTGCCTGAGCCAGTGTCGGATGCTCTGTGATGCCTCTAAAGGAATCTTGCAGTGTGGTTTGATTTCTGTTCATGGTGGCAATGATTTGCTCAATGCTTGGGTACACAAAGTCCTGTCTGAGACAGACCTGTAGGGTTCCACTGAAACTTCTCTGGTTACTGTGCCTGAATTTACATCATGAATTTATCATGAATTTAATTTCCCGTTTATCATGTTGTATCATTTGTGAATACACAAGGCAATAACCTGGAGAAATGGGTCCAGCCAAGGTCAGTGAGCAACTTGGTGTCTTTGAAATCCCCTCTAGGCCACCGCATTGAGGAGATTCCAGAACTTCCTCTGGTTGTTGAGGACAAGGTTGAGGGTTACAAGAAAACCAAGGAAGCTGTTCTCCTCCTGAAGAAGCTTAAAGCTTGGAATGACATCAAAAAGGTGAGCTGGGAAGGTGTGATCTGTATAGCAAAACAGGTGATTTGATTGCTGTTTTTAGAGTAGGAATTCTAAACAGTTCTGTATTTTGACTCTTAAGAATGATGAACTTCTCACTGGTCCGTGTTGCAGATACGCAGTGATGATTGTGAAGTTCTGACTGGAGCAGTTCATTGTGTGTGCCTGGTGGGATTTGGGCTGTGGGAATACTCACAGGTGTCTCCTCTGCCCAGGTTTATGCCTCCCAGCGCATGCGGGCCGGGAAGGGTAAGATGAGGAATCGCCGCCGCATCCAGCGCAGGGGACCCTGCATCATCTACAACGAGGACAACGGGATCATCAGAGCTTTCCGGAATATCCCAGGTAACTGACTGGGGCCGGGCTCACTCTTCTATTAGGAGACTGCCTGGAATGATGAGATTCCACTTCATTGGTCCGTGTTTCTGAAACACATGATTGTGTGGAAGTTCTGACTTGCTGCAGTAGCTGATACGTTCTTTGTAAGATCCAGTTTCGGTGATTTGAGGGTGTTTGTGACAAATGTTACAGCTGTTCCCAACCCTGAACTGCTTGTGGGGCAGTTAAGAATGAGGCTGTTGAGTTTCCCACTGGAAAAAGGCTGATTACTATTATTAATTTAAAAATATAATAGATTTTCATACATAAGTGTATGTAGCTCTGTAGTGTCAAAGCCGAAAAGCCCCAGTCTTTCTGCATCCTTGTCTGTTGCTTAGTCTCACACTCCTTGATTTTAATTACAAATTAAAGGGATTGCTTTGCCTGGTTTCCTACAGGAATTACTCTGCTCAACGTGAACAAGCTGAACCTGCTGCGACTTGCTCCTGGGGGCCACGTGGGGCGTTTCTGCATCTGGACAGAAAGTGCCTTCCGCAAGCTGGACGATCTGTACGGCACCTGGCGCAAGGCTGCCACGCTGAAGAGCGACTACAAGTGGGTGCAGCAGCCTGCTGGGAAAAGGGATACTGGGACTTGCTCCTGAATGCCTGTTTTCAGTGCATTAGCCATGGTTTTATCATCCGCTCACGCTCTGAACGTTTGTTTCGCAGCCTGCCAATGCACAAGATGACCAATACAGATATTGGAAGAATCATGAGAAGCCAGGAGATCCAGAAGGCCCTGCGTGCTCCAAAGTAAGCACTTTTATCTAATGAACAGAGGCTTTGAAGGGAGGTCTGAAATCTGTGTTGGGATGTTGGATAGGGCTGGGATTCTTAATTTTTGGGTATAAACACAAGGAGTTGCAGTTGTCCAAATTTCAGGGAGAACTTAGCAGAACTGGTGTTGAAATGAGATGATGAGACATGGCTGTGCTTTGCAGGAAGAAGATTCAGCGTAGGGTCCTGAAGAAGAACCCGCTGAAGAACCTGAGAATCATGATCAAGTTGAACCCGTACGCCAAAACCATGCGCCGCAACACCATCCTGCGCCACGCCCAGAACGTGAGTGGCAGCTGGCACAGATGGGGCTGGGTCTCATGCTTCAGATCTCACACTGATGATCTCTTTGTCTCTTTTAGCACAAACTTAAGGAAGAGAAGAAAGCCAAGGCCCAGGCCAAGCTTGCAGAGCTTGCAGCCAAGGCCGCAGCTGCACCCAAGGCAGAGCCCACTGCCAAGAAGGCCAAAACAGCCAAGCCCGCCAAGGCCGAGGCATAACCGTGGCAGTGCTGCCCCCGGGTCCCTGCGGGGCTCTGCCCGGGGTGTGCCACTAATAAAGGCTGTTGGAACAGAGAGAACGGTGTCGGGTGTGGGTGTTGTGGCGGTGGCAACACGGAAACTTCTAGGAAGAGCCAGGAGAGGGAGATGTGGCCGAGCCCGCGGGAGCCGGCGTTGCACGATTCCCATTCTAACGGGTGCTGTGACCTCCAGCGGCCGCGCGGTGGCAGCCGCTCCCCGCCTGGCTGCGGTTGGGGGTGACGTCTGGGGGCGTGGCGACGTCAGGCGGTGCGAGTCGTGACGTCACTTACGTGGTGACGTCGCATGCGTGATGACGTAAGGCGGCGCATGTAGTGACGTCACTTGCGTGATATGTGCCGCGCGTCGTGACGTCATTGCGTGATGACGTCAGGGGGCGGTGGCGGCTCCTCCGCGCCGCTGGGGGCGCTGCGGGCGGGGCGGGCGGTGCTGAGGGGACGATGCGGAGCGGACGATGCTGAGCCGGCTGCAGGAGCTGCGCAGGGAGGAGGAGACGCTGCTGCGGGTGAAGGCGGCGCTGCACGATCAGCTCCGCCGGCTGCGGGTGCGCGGGGACTGCCCGGGCGACGGGGAGCGGGGATGGGGACGTGAACGGGAGCGGCGGGATCCGAGGGGCCCGGCTGGGCCTGCCCGCTCTGCCCGCGCACCGCGGCCGCGCTCCGCTTTGGGAAGGAGCCTCAGGAGGGCCGCTCCGCCAGTTCAGCTCAGGTGAAAGGGATAGCGGTGAATTGCTGCGGTGTTTCAGGTGTTCTGTGAAAGCGGGATCCATCTACTGGTACTCTGAGAGGTAGGGTATATCTCTACCATGTAAATGTAATTGTGAGTGGGTGTAGGTAGGATACACTCAGAGATAAATGTAATTGTATGTAGGATACATCTCTACCAGGTAAATGTAATTGTGAGTGTATGTGGGATACATTAAGAGATAAATATAATTGTATGTAGGGTACATCTCCACTAGGTAAAGGTAAATGTGACTTTATGTAGGATACATTTTTAAGAGATAAAAATGTAATTGTGAGTGTATAGTTTGTCTTAGCTGATGGATAGAGCAGGGATAGTTTGAGGTCGCTCAAGACTAATTGGGTTTTGAGAATCCTGGGTATCTTAGTGAAGGAGCTTAGAACAGAAGTGCAGAAGATTTAACAAAGCTTTTCGAAGACTGACAGGTAAAGAACCGCAGAGGTCTGAGTCAGAAATCTTCCAGTGTCACCCAGCCAGGCGTGGGTGCCGCGGTTGGTGTGTGTGATGTGCTGATGGAGTGCCAGCAGTGAGCAGTGCTCTGATCACTCGCAGGTGGAGGAGCTGGCCCTGCAGTCCATGATCAGGGCTGGTGAGGAGAACGTCCCTGTGCCCCTGTCAGCCCTTGCAGAGGACACTCAGCAGGTAAGGGGGACTGGGGAGGGCCTGGCTGGCCCCGTGGCAGGGTGTCAGCATGAGCAGAGCTCGGTGTCTGGGTGGTTCTCATGTACAGTTACTCACCACTGCAAAGCTCAGCTGTAAAATGTCTGATTTGTTGCTGGTTTATGTTTCAAGTGTTTCACCTTTGCCCACCCCAAAAGCAGCACCTTGTTCCCAGGGGGGTTGGGAAATACCTGTTTGGTGTAGCATCAATTCACCATTTATTAAATACTATGTCTAATACTTGTAACTGTGACACTGGTGCAGCCACTGATGCTGGGGATGGAGGCACAGGAGCTGCAGATTTTCACAAAATACATGGTCAGCCTGAACCAGGTGCAATTTTTCCATGGAGAACAGGGACTTGTTGCTGTGATGGGCTCTCAGTCAGCAGTTCTAGTTCTGAGATCTTTAATTAACACTGTGACTGCACAGCTTTAACAGTGATTTGAGAAGCATTTGTCTCTGCTGGGTTTGGTCATCAGCTCTTTTCTTGTGACAGACTCTTGGGCAGATGGACAATGAAGCTGCCATCAATCAAACCGAGTTACACCTCAGTCTTCAAACTGATAAAGAGGAGGAGGAGGAAGAGGAGGAGGAATCTGATTCTTGAGAGAAAAAAATCAGAGATGGTTTTTAATACAGACTCAGGAATTTCCTCTTCATTCATTTAAACTTCACCAACTGATTTCCATTTTGTGCTGTGTGTGGGTATGAACTGTTTGATACATGAGACAGTTGAGGGAAGTGACACTGAACACATGAATGTCACAGGCTGGGCACATCTTGACTCAGATGTTAAAAGAATGAAAATCTGCTGCACAAATATGTAGCATAATCCATTCCACATGTAAAACCTAATGTAGCTTTTACAACATCTTTGTATGTGGAAGGGAGAAGTAATTAATCAACCAGACTAATTCAACACATACACTAAAAGCAATAATTGGTCTGTGCTTACTTCCTGATGCTGAGAAACAAAACCAGGTCCTGGAGGCTGGTGCTGAACCAGTGATTTTATTATAACCTTGTTTGCCTGCACTGGGAGTCTGAGATACATGGTGAGAAAAGATGTGTCCAGGTTGTCTCCAGCCTTCAGCTGCTGTGTTCTCAGTTCCGTGGAAAGCTGGAGTTACTCCCAGTGTCCCAACGCTGGGAGAGCAGCTCTGGCACCCTCAGCTGAATTCGTAGCACAGCAAGGAGGTCTCTCTGTCTCACTGGTGCTCTTCAGTGCTGTCAGTCTGGCTCACAGAAGGACTTTCTACTTCAGAGTAGCAGCCGAGGAGCCTTTTATCTGTCCACAAATCGTAGAGTAAGAAATGGTCCGTGGTGCTTGTAATAAGGAACTAATACTCTTAAATTGGTGTTATTTTCTTTCACAGTAACCTCATAAATCAATGCAAGCCCAGCTGCTTTCATGTGATCTTCCAGGAGGAGCAGGAGGAGTTTAAGAACTTAGTTATAAATGGAAAATGATGTGAAGTGCCCTCCACAATTCTTGTACTTGGAAAAGTGTCTGGTATCCTGGGGGTGGTCAGAACACACCCTTCAGCCTCCCGTGAGCTCCTGCCACTGTCAGGGGGTGTTGATTTGGACCAGTAGACATTGAATGTTGGGATGTAAATGTAGCTTTATCCTGTATAAAGACTAATTGGGTATTGAGGATCCTGGATGTCCTAATGAAGGAACTTAAAACAGGAGTGAGAAGACTGTTTAACAAAGCTTTTCCAAGCCTGACAGGTAAAAAAACCCCAGAAGTCTGAGCCAAAACTGTTACAGAGTGTCAAATAAGCCCCTGCAGGGGTGTGTGTGAAGAACTGGTATGGGAGGAGCTCAGGAGCCATCCTGGCCTTTCTTGGCACCTTTCAGCTCCAAAGGTAATTCTGACTGTTGAAAATGTTACTTGTGCCCAGCATGGTCCAGAGTAGTTTTCATGGATATACTTCCTGCTTGCTTTTGGATTTAAACAGCCCCCTTCTATTGCATGTTGCAATAAAGTTCTTTTCCTGCTGTCCTTACACAGAACTGTGTTTGCAGTGCCCTAATTATTGCTGTCTGGGGGGACAACACAAAGCGGGGGAGTTAAACCTCTAAAAACCGGCTGCTCACAAACTGTGTATTTCTTTTGCCAAATAGTAACAAGTACTGGTGGAGTTGTGTGTTCCTGGCAGGAGGTCAAGCTCAGGGAAGAGTTTCATTCCCACCCTTCCCAGCTGTCACTCCTCCAAGGCTCAGGGAAGCCGGGGGAAGCCGGGGATGTGTCACTGAGTCATTTCCTGCTGCCGCTGGGCCCGGGGCTGTGCCAGCCCTTTGATACCCGATCCTGGGGGCCATGGGGACGTTCATCTCCCGGCTCAGGGGGATTCCTTTTGGGAAAGAACTTAAGGCATTTCCTGATCCAAAGCATCCTTTCAACTTTTATAGTGCAGTGACCAGATTAAAGCCTTGGTCAAGTGTTTTGAGTTTTAAAAAAAAGCTTCAAGAGGTTACTTGATAATATATTTATTAAGAGAACCCACTGCTAAACATCTGAGAGAATAAAACAATAAAGGATCTTCATACACTTTAGAGACTAAACACAGTTGTCATGAATCTTTAGGTTAAAAGAAAGCAAAGTGCTTGGATCATTGTCTTGATTCTGTAGGACACCTCCAAGAACTAACTTTTAAAAATCAATTAGAAAGACGTACATCACTAAATCCAAGTATGATGATATGTTTGAAAAATAAATATAGAAATATGAACAAGTCTACAATTAGAATATTGCCCTGTGCATTCCAAGAAATGCAGAGCTCTTGCCTTCTTCACCTGGAAAGAGAGAGATCTCTAAACAACAGCAACATTGGAGCCATTAGGGGCCTAAGTCTCGGGTGCAGCTGGGCAGCAGCAAAGCATGCTCGACAGACAGGCTCGGAGCATCCCTCTCCCGTCCGCAGGGAGCTCGGGGAAAGCATGATTGAAGTACCAACGATTTACAAAGAGTCTTGAGAAAGTTCAAACAAGCCGGGGGCCAGCACACCCCCACTGATGTTTTCATTAAGAAAGAATATCCATAATCACCTAAAATCAGCAAGCACTGGAACTTACACAGCTTACATTTGGTCAGTGAACGAACGGAACCCGGTACGATACCAATTAGTTGAGGACAAAATTGAAAACCGTTTGGCACATGCTATCAAGACATTCTTCCTTAAGAGGTGGGATACATGTTTGAACAGGTACAAGCTGAGGAAAGAGGACCGGAATAGCATCGTTGTTACCAGAGGTACAGTACAGGAGCTGCTCCCTGCCTCAGACGCCGGCGGCGTGCGTGGGGGTGCTGGGCTGGTTAAGGCCGATGGTGGAGCAGAGCCACCCTGCAAAATCCACCTCCTCCGCCTCGGATCTCTTAATGAAGGCATGGATCTGAGCACAGGAGAACAGGGTTAGTGTTCCAGCACTCCATCTGTCCAACAGCAGCCCTCAGGAACACCCCACACAACAACTGCAGTTCACTTTCAGCTGTAAGACTGAACAAACCCCAGGGAGCGACCAGGAGAGCTTTTCCACAGGACTACAGAACCCACCAGCACATGGCAGAGTATCCCAGAGAAATCCTCCCGACACAGTGCCTGTTGCAGAACACTTACACCACAGTGCGTGGTAAGGATGTGACTCAGCCACTTAATACTCTGGAAAATGGGCACTAAAAGGCTTTTTGTAATAGAAAGAGTCTGCCTGCATTTTGCATCATTATTGTACAGCAGGATCAGGGCAGGGAAAACCTGATTTTCTGCAGTACAACTGAAGTCCTGGCATTACACTTAAAACCATAAAAAGATCCACTGAGACTGATATGGTTATTTCATACAGGAAACATGCAGGGTTTGTTTGAGTTTCTACAGATTTTGCGAAGACAAAGCTGGTAAAAAAGAGAAATTCTGTGTTTCACAACAGATGATAATGTATTTAATTAGTCCATTTGGTATGTGGAACTTTGTTCTTTTGTCCTCCTAAAAGTAATAATCAATGCTTTATTATTGACTAATAAACCCAAGAGAGACTTATTTTGCTAATTAATTCATCAAGTCACATACTCATTGTGATTATCAAATGGCAGACTTCAAACCCCCCCGGTTTTGGTCTCCTTGACAGTCCCTGTTCTAGGGAGGGGTTAAAAGCCTGCAGCCCCTTGATCTCCAGATCAGAAAAGCTGTTCCTCCTCAAACTGAGCTGCTCAAGGGCCACAAACTACACTCCAGGCCACATGCTCTGATCTGAAGTTCAGAATCTCCACTTACCATCAGCTGCTTCAAGTCGGCTCTCTCAGCAGGATTTTTAATTAAACTGGAAAAACACAAAGCGTGACACCAGTTACACACCATTATCTTTTAAAATAAAGATCAGGTTGTGTGACTTTTTGGCTGTACTGCTGTGGTCTGATGACACCACTGGATAAAAGGATCAGGGGCCTCTCAAACAGAGACGGGAGCCTGCAGTTCCCTTCTGGGGCTTCCACAGGGCAGCTTTAGGCAAGAAATCCTGAGCTGTCTGGGACTCTTTGGGGGGGCAGGGTGAGTGTCTAAACCAAGCTGGAGACATAAATTCCCATTTAAACTAAAACAACATGAGCCACTTTATCGCTCAGGTTTCTTTTACCCAAGTCTTTTCAAGCTCAGTATCAAGCAGGGCTATTGCTGTTCTTCCTTTTGAAAGCTGTAAATCCGTATATTTACTAAATAAACTAACTTTTGAAACTGCAATGAGCTGCCTCCCTTAGCACTGGCTCAGTGCTGTTGTCACTGAGGTGCAACTGGAAAAGTAAATAGATGGGGGAATGGCTGCTGGGATAAAGATCTGGGAAAGAAAAAACCTCTGGGGCCTGCAGGACTTCTGCATCACCTGGCAGTGACTGCAGGCTGATGTGGCTGATCCTCTGAGAAGCTGTGCTGCAGGATCAGTCCCTAAGGGCAGGGAAAGGACTACTCCCAGGTGCACACAGGAGCAGGAATTCACTGCTCCAGAGGGGAACATCCCTGAGCCTTGGGGTTCTCTCTGGGTGCACGTGTTGCCTGTAAGATGAGCTTTAGGCACATGAACACCCAAAGAGGATCAAGCTGATTGTATTTTCCATGCCTGGAGCAGGGCCTCTGACTGCCAAGTGACTGAGAGACAAAGACAGCAGGGCTGACCCCCAGTGTGCCCCTCTGCCACTCAGCCAGGGAGAAAATACTCACCATTTGTTAACAAAATCTTGAAATTCAGAACCAAAAACACCATTGGGCAGTTTTGGAGGTGGCTGTAAATAAAGAAATAAATACATTTTAAAAATCAGCAATCATTCAGCATAATTAATACACAACCTGCCCAGAGACTTACATGTTCTACATCTGAGCAAATCTGTAAAACCCTGACTGATTTTCATTATTACTCTCAGCTGCAGGACTTCTTCAGGTGTTTCAGTAATAAATCAGCAGTTTCTGTGGTGTGGGGTTGGTTGTTTTATTTTCTCTACATACACACCTGAATGCACTGAACACAGCCTGGGGCTCTCATTAAAGCAGCCTCAGAGCACTAATTAGCACCGTGTCATTCTCCACACTACTAAGGGATGATGCCCTGCACACCATTAGTTCCATAATCCTTTTGATCTCAATATTCTGTCCCTGGGAATGAGTTTGTTCAGGCTCTGAACTCAAAAGGAATTCTGACAAATAAAAGAAGAGGGACTACATAAACCTGCCTGCTCCTGCCTTGTTCTCCAGGACACCCGCTCCAGGATCAGGGTTAAGTTTGCGTTCTTACACTGAGGGTCCTGCAAACACTGAGTTACTTTTGTGTACAGAGTAGAGACATGGCCTGCATTCCTTACTCACTGGTGAACAGCCTGTGCTGCAGGCAGCAGCTCCTGCTGAAGGTGTCTGTGCTCCATCAGAGGTGGCACAAGATAATCTTGCCACATTCTCAACTACTGCAGCTTTTCAGCTTCAACTGACCCTCCCAGGGACGCTACAAGAGCAGGACCACAGCAGCTTCAGTAATTCAGTGCTAATTCTGTTCCCAGAGTTAGGGCTGGCATAGTGAAGTGTTATATAAAATGCAAATCAGATTTGTAATCTGAGAGAATTGTGCAAGGAGGAGTTACAGAAGCAATTTATCCATTTCTCAGTACTTGTCCAGTGGCACAAGCTCATATTTTACCCAGACACCAACTGTGCCTTTTCAATAGGTGAGTTGGACACAGTTTTTAATAATTCATTCAGCTGGAACAATTTGGTTATTTTGCTGTTGCAAATGACAGCTGACAAGAGGAGGCTTTTTCTTTGGAAGAACGCAAGCAGTGGAGTCACAGAAGCTTCAGTAATACCTGTGAAAATACTGGAAACACACAACCCACTCTAAAATATCAATCACTAACGAACTCCACAGTCCCCCAAATTCTAGGATGCTTTAAAAATCTACAATTGTAACATGCAATTTACATAATTTGTAAATGTTACCTCATTGACGATGTAATCAAGAAGTTCAAAGATTGCCATTGGGGGTCTGCTGTCTGATCCGTAGGCTGGGAAGGAATTGGAGAAGTGGGATAACAGGGTTACTCTCCTTCCATGGCAGGGGTGCTTTAAGAAGCCCAACTTCCACACTATTGTTACGAGGCACCCAGCAGATTTACAGGAAGAAGGTGGAACAGCAACAGGGTAATACTTTCATGCGAGGAGACATTTCCAGGTCTGATCCAAAGCATTAACTTCAGTGGGAATCACCCTGCTGCACTTGGATCAGCACTGCATCTTAGAGAGGAACCAGAACAACACACTGGGCTCTCAGTAACTGGGCTGTTCACAAGAACCATCAACAAAAGGGTCTCTGCTCCTCTGTGCTCAGATGGCTCCTCACAGTGAGGCTGAGCCAGGTGCCCAGCACAATCCTGATTTTTCAGAAGTTTAAAGCCACACTATGCAGACCAATATCAGGTAAAAAACACCTTCAGGCAGCCAGAGAAGGGTGTTAGAAAATCATCCAACAGGGTTGTAACTCACAGCTCATCGGTCGACCAGGTGCTCTTTGCCTGGGCGAGGTCTCTGTGACTGGAGAATCCCCTTCCACGGGGCAGCCAAACATCAATTCCAGCTCCTTGGAGTCGGGAGGGGGAATTGGGTACCTGCCAATGGCCATTTCTACCAGAGACAGCCCCATGCTCCAAATGTCTGACTGCACGGAGTAGTGAGTTCCCTGTAGCCTTTCTGGCTACAAAAAACAAAGGGAGGGGGAGGAGAGTCAGAATGTAACAAGAAATTTTTAAAACCTGCATTCTGCAATAACCTGGATAAAGTGAAGGATGAAATCTCAACTTATTATTATGCTCAAATGAGTGGTGATTGTATTTTCTTTGGACAATGCCCTCCAGATTTCCAGAAGTTCCCCCAACATTACATCACTGCAAACAGCTGTGAGACCTCTCCGAACTGATGCTGCTGGTTTATTTCTTCAGCACAATATCTAATGGAAGTATTACACAAGGGTCTGCAGGCAAGATCAGACTCCACTAAAAATATATTTTGTATTGTCTTTAGGGGACTCAAACACTGCAAAGGTATTTATTTAGGTGCAGGATTTTTCTGGTCGCTGAATCATGGTTAAGAGTGGATCTGGCTATTCCAGTCCCACTGCTTCACAGATCCTCAGTTTTGAGCAGTGCATCCACCTCCTGTTTCTGCCAAAACCAGAAAATGAGCCCTGCACTGACTCCTTTTGCTTAGTTTTTGCACCTGCTTTGCCAGTCTATGTTCAGGGCTGAACACAGCTCCTGCAGTTATTAACCCATCAATCTACTTCACCCTTACATCCCTTTTTACTGAGAGTTCTCAAAGCAAATGCTCACTTTTCTGTACCCTTCTTAAAATCAAGCTCATATTTTACCAAAATGGTGCAAATTCTTGCCTGACTATAAAGCTTATTTTGGAAAAATACATATGTAATTTGCAACTTATTCTCAAAGAATGTGAGAATGCAGTAAAGCCTCTTCCTTCTGCCATAAGGGGTGACAGTCTTGTTAAATTGGTTTTGTAGCATTTACTGAGATTATATTTGAGTTTTCTCCAGTGTCCCACCCCAGTTATTTCCAAAGCCATCTGGATGAACTACACAACTGCTGGACAACAAAGAGATGCTCAAACCCTGAGATTTTCATAACATTTAAGTGTAAAGGAAAAAGTGGGTGGATGAGAAAAAGCAGGAAACACAGAGAGCACTTGTTATACAAAAATAATTAAAATCTAGAAATTTGTTCAAGTTAAACACTGTTGATTGCACACCCCCCATATGGTAAAAAAGGATGTTTGGCATGTAACCATTAATTTAAATGTGTGGGTACTGGAGTGTGCAAAGGGAGCTGCTGCAAGAAAAGGTCCTTCAGACACTCCCAGAACAAAATCCCCTCGTGGCTTGGTCTCAGACATGTGATGCCAGAGAGCAAAGCCAAACCTCAGTCTGTAAAAACAATGACCTGAAGAACACTGCAGGCAGACAGCACTTGGCTCTCATCCCTCCCACTGGAAGGAAAGGGGAAGGCAGGAGTGTGGATGAGATGGAGCTGGGAGTTTGGTTGTGCTCATTAGCAACAGCCCCCAGATGTACGTGAGAACTGAAACCACAGCTTGATTTCAAGTGTGTCACCAGGATGAAGTGACACAAAGACAAAGCAGGTCTCATGCTGAACACAGGCAGCATTATTCTGCTTTTTCCCTTTAAGTCTGAGCCCACACAGCTTTAATCCTACAGCCAGATCTGGGAACAACTGCACGAGTTAATTGTGTGCTGAACAAGGTGTGTGTGAGAATAACAGAGCTGTTATTTCCATCAGCTGGGGCCTTCACATCGTGCAGAGAGCTCATCTGAACAGAAGTTCCACGGTGTTCCTCATCCACAGGAACACAGAACGCCCTGGGAATGGTCCCAGGTGAACTCCTTGCCCACACCAGCCACTCCTGGGATTGCTCCTGTTGCTGCAGCCACGTTGGGATCCTGGGAGCAGTCACAGCAGGATGAGGTGTGAGGGGAGGCAGCACTTTGCCTACACAGTGACCCCAGCAAAATGCTGGAGTGGGAAGAGAACCACACTTCCCAAGGAAAACAAACCACAAACACTGGGCTTTTGCTGGAGACACACGTGTACAACCCCCAAATGCAAAAACTGATTGGCCCCTGCAGTGTAGACACAGTTCCATCCCTTTATAAATATTCCAAGTCCTTGGCCTTTCTTGCAACAGTTCTTCCCTCCCCCACACAATCTGATATGACACTGGAATATTCCTGGAATGCAGGAAGCTGCTGAACTATGAGCAGCAACAGCAACAGTTGGTTCTTGTTTGATCACCAGAACTGGGACAGCTCAGCCCCAACAAACCCAGGGCTGTAAAACCTGTACTTAAATCAGTACTTACAGACATGTAGGAGCGTGTGCCAACAAAGGAGTTTGCCATGGAATCTATCAGCTGCCCACTGACACCAAAGTCACAAAGCTTGATCTCACCTCTGGAGTTTACCAAAATGTTGGATGGTTTGACATCTGGAAAAAAATGAACGGATGATTTAAGAGATAAAACAGGAAATCTGACAATGAAAGGTGAGAATTCTCATGTGTCTCCCTTTGTTTCCCTTCTCTGACACAATTCTGTCCCTTCTCTGGGAATAATTGGAGATTTGGTTCTCTCCCAGGCTCATTTCACAGACTCTCTATTTAACTACAGATAAACAAAAAGAAATACTTGAAATTGCACATGCAAAAAAAGGTTGTTAGGGTTTTTTCTTACTTCACCCTGTTTCCTGGTTTTTAAATATTAGCTTTGGGCATTTACATCCTCCTTGCAGATAAATTATCGAGATAAGTAAGTGTATGATAGCACAATTCCTCTTGAATGATGGTCCTTTCCCTAGAAAAGATCAATAAAGAGGCCCTACATATTTATTTTACACAGGTCAATGAATTACAGCAGCCACACTATCATTCTTTCATATCTACACAGACATAAATCATCCTGTGGCAAAACATTTCCTGGAGTGTGTTCTTGATGTTCTGGGTTTGGGATTGTTTGGGGTTTTTTGGGGTGGTGGTCTTGGGTTTGTTTGGTTGTTGCTTTAGGTTTGGGGATTTTTTTTTAAAAGCTCTGAAAAAATGATTACCCTATTATTGAAAATGTGCATTTAAAAGACTTTGAGGTTGTTTTCCCGTGATAGAACCCCCTCGTGATTTCAAATCCATCACTTTTTCTAAATGGAAATTTAATAAGGGTCACTGGTAGCTTAGCAACTAATAACAGCTCTTTGTGAATGCACAGGTACAGGGAACAAGTGTTCAGTGTTTCTCTCGGAGCTGCAAGGAGGTTTTTTACTGTATCTCACTGCTCAGCTGGCCATTACCAACACAGCACCAAAATAAGCAGCCAACAGCCCACGTTGGCAGAGCAATGCCACAGAAAAAAGGGAACTGGAAATTTGTTCTGAAGAAGGGGAATCAGGATTTCACTTCAGAGCAGAACCAGAAGTCTACAGGCTGTCGCATTTTTTCCCTTGCTTTTCACTTTGAAGCACAAGTACATTCCAGGAGCCTTCACTGCAGGGACTGCAGGACTGGCCTCCAGCAGGGATGTCCACGGGATGTCACTGGGAAGAGGACACTGCTGTGGCTCCTCAGCACTGGAAAAGGATCTCCACGTAGAAGGTTTATGCCTCACTGAACAGCGTCCACAGGGAGTGGAAAATAAAACAAAAACTCTTTTTCAGCTGTTTCTCCCCCAGCTCCCTTTAGAGGAATAACACAAATCTTGGACAATTACCTCCTTTTGGAAATTGTGGCTCCAGTTTCTGGTCCCTGACAACTGAAAGTGTCCAGGCACCCTGGGAACAGTGTTCTGTGCAGGTATTTTGTGTGTGTTACCTTGAATTCCCCATCCCTAGGAGAGGGGCTGGCTCTCTGGGCACAGAGCTGAGCCTTCTGCAAGCTCCCCCTCCTTTGGGCAAGTCCTGGCTACTGGGAGACCTCACCACCAGGACACTTCCCAATGGAAAGGAAGAATCCAGTCTGGGAGCTGGACCTACCAGTTTAGAATTCCAGCAGCAGTTAAAAAACACCCAAACCCCAAGCAGCTGGTGCAGGGAAGCAGGGAGCAGAGATTTCCAGCTGCACAGGAATCTGCACCTAAAGCTTTGTGCAAAAGCAAAACCAGTGCTTGCAAAATACACTGGAAGCACTGAACAAATCACAGGTGTGGCCTCCAGCTTTGTGCTGCTTATCAGTGCAAATCTGCAAGTTCAATTCAGAACAAAGATGTAAATCCTCACACTAATCCCTAGAGTTCATTAATACTTCATAATTAAAAACCAAAGAAAACATAATTAACATTCCACTGTCTGTGACTTAAACAAAATTCTCTGTGAGCATCTTGAAGTTTTAGAATCCCCCTGGTCTTTTGAAGACTTCACTTTTCCCTTCAGTGTTTTATTTTCCAGGTGGCAATGCCACGCTGCACCTCCCAGACCACCACAGCAATCACGTCTCCTCACTGGAGTTCTGCACAGACCTCGCCTTCCCTGGAGTATTTTCATTTCCCACACAAGGCAGCCCGTGTGATCAGTGTGATGTTTGCTGCCTTTCCACCCCTCTAAATGTAGCACCTATTCTATTTTCACTCCAGAGCCTCCGAGCACTTCAGCAGTTTCTCTGGAAACCAGAGAGATTTGTATTGCCAAAGGAACGGGAATGCCAAGGCATCCTGCAAAATGTGTGCTGGGGCTTGCAAGGGACAGACAAAAGGAACACAAAGGGTGTTACGTAAGTACCCAAGTTTTACAGAAAGTGGGAGATATTTTATGTACCATCCCAGACAACCCGGGGAGAGAATTCCAGAGAAGTCCTTTGCCAGTGCAGAGGGGTGGATATATGAAAAGGGAGCTGGGTAATACAGAGAAGTTTCCAGAATGCCTGGTAGTCTCTGCAGGAGGTTTTCCTCTCCTGCTCTGCCCCCCAGGCACAAGTTCGTGCTGAAAGGTGGCCCTGGACATTGTCACACCCTCAGACAAAAATTCACTTTGTACCAGAGACTGGACAGTCAGACATCTGAGGACACAGAGCAGTGACAATACAGCACATTACTGGGCTCTTCCAATCAATTCCAACTTCCCAAGGCAGGGTCTCCTGAGAATACTCTGGAACTGCCACACTAGAACAGGCCAGGGACACTCCCCTGCTGGGTGGTACCTCCTGCCCTGGAGCTGCAGCCTCCAACTGGGCTGCAAAACCTTACAGAGCAACTTCGATGCAGGGAGAGACTTTCCAGAGAGGATTCAACTCCAGGCAGGACCATAGATATCCTTATTTAACAGAATAGAAGATATTATTAATATATCTAGCACAGTCCTGCTCCGTGCCCCTTCCCTTCCTGTGCCTGCCTTGGATCCCACCAGTTTGTCTTCCAGAGCATTTGTGATTTCCATCATGTCTGTTCAGAGAGGAGCAGAACAGAGCTCCAGAGGAGCAAACACTCTATAACAGGTCTGTATTTTCCATTCCTGCTCTAATAAGCCCCAATAACTTCTTCCTCAAGCTGCCTGGAATGACAAATGAACATTTTTCCTCAGAGTTACTCCAGGATACACATGAGCATGGAAGCAGTCTAAGCTCAATATTCCAAACTTGCTGATATTGCCACATACCACACAAGTAATAAAACACAGCAATGGAATAAATTCCCTCCTGAAAATGAGTTCTCACCAGCCTTGCTGTCTTTAGATCTAAGAACAGCATTTTTGGCCCTTTGTTGCTCTGTTCTCGTGTTTAACAGGGATGTCTCTTCATTTTGAACTCGCCCACTCTCCCCACAGCACAAATCCACCCAACCCTACTGAAAACAAGCCCACCAAGTGCACACATTTACCCCCAGGGATGGATGAGTGACAACAAACAGCCCACGTGAGACGCTGTTCACACTGTGTCAGTGCAGTGCTACAGAAAACGACAGGGGCTGCAGAAAGCCGAGCAGAGGAATCTCCAAAATAACGCTGACACAGCTTTCTGAAAAGTGCTTCCACCAGCAGTTTATTTCAGCTGGGAGTCCAGGAAAGGCAGTCTGGAAAAGTGCAACTGCCAGAAGCAGCTTCCCCTGCACTCCCAAGTTACTCTTACTGTGGCACAGACTCACAGACAGGGCCAAGGACAGGAGCTGCAAGTTCGGCTCTGCGTGTGCAGAGATGGGAACACTGTTCTGACTGCTTTTCCTTTCAGCTGCCAGCACTGGCCATGATCAACTTCCTAAAGGTCATTCTGGCTCCTTCTTTATCAGACACCACGGAGGTGATGTGATCACGGAGCAGCTTCTGCAAGAAGGGCACAGGGTCATGACCTCCTGCTGCTGTCAGAGCACAGGGCACGAAAACTGAGCTGAAAAATTAAAAATCACAATGTGGACATGGAATTTTCACTGAAGGGCAATGCAGTAAAACTGGAAGCAATGCAGAAGAGGAACTTTTGTTGGTCCATGAACCTGAAGTGTAATCTCTGATATAGCAAATACTGTGAGGTTAAGCTGCACTTAAACAAGATCAGGAGGGCTTCATTTTGGATGTATCAGATTTATAGATTGTAAAATTGAAAATAAAGAAATAAAAATCACTGTCTCAGCTGAGCAAGAACAACCTAAAAAAAAACCCCAAGCAACCAACATAGTAACAACCCACTGCTGGGGCTGAGTTGAGAACAACAAGATGCAGCAGTAACTCTTCCAGGATGCCCTAAAATAAGGTGATCTCCTTCCCCAGAGTCCTTATGCTCTGAACAGAGACAAATGACTTTGCAATTATCATCAGAAATGTTTAGAGTCTCCCTCCAACCTCCTTGCTCCACCAGAGAGCTATATTTGATTGTTTTAAAAAAACCCAAAAACCAGAGACGTGTGATAAACACAGAATATTTTGTGTGTAAGGCGATCCTACAACAGCCTGTGCAAGATGAGATTGCTAATTCCCCTTTCTGGTCTGGGCAACAAAAGCAAACTCAGACACATATTAAGGTCTGATGCAGATACTTCTATAGTCTGGAGATTGATCTCAGACAGTGCAAACCTCACCCAGCAGCTGCTGCGGGGTGCACACGTGGCACCACCACTGCCACCAGCAGCCACACAAAACACGGACTGCTCCAGCTCCAGCCTTCACCTGACACCCACAGCACCAATAATGCATTTGTTACTCTACCAAGGGTCGTTTTTCTTTAGTGGAACAGCTGGATTTTCAAAAGGACAACTGTTAAGCAGAAAATAATCCACTAGGTTTATTTCAAAGTAACTGAAGACCCAGGAAAAGCAACACTCCTATTTTACACAGCTTCACCGTGGTTTTTAAATTGTTTTCAAGTATAAAAAAGATGCAGTTCTGCATGACAGTTGTCAATAAACAGCATGTGGATGTAAGGCAGCTGGGAAAAATAGTGACTTTCTTTGAAAAGTCTTAATGGCAATGAGTATTGGGCAGTCAAATGAAATTTAGGTCAGAGGTTTTCATTGCAATCAGTCTCAAACACCGGCAAGTTCTGGGTGCACATATAAGCAAGAACAGCAGGTTGAAGCATGGATTATAAACCCAGATAAGCTGCAGTGAGACAGAAATTGAAGACACCTGATAGTCGTGGTAGGAGATTTGGATTTAAAACAAAAAGTTTGCCTTACACTACCCAAGAAAAACCCTTTGAACAAAATCATATGGAACCATAAAGAAACAATCACAGAAAACCCAGGTATTTTAATGTGTATAAAAATTATACTCAAGAAAAGTTACAACACAAACTTTTATCTCACCTCTGTGCATTATTTTATGCTTTTCTCTCAGATATGTGAGTCCTTTTATTACCTAGAGACAAATTAAAAGAAAAAATTAATTTAGGAAGCAGAAGAGATACTTGAATGCTTTGTCTGTACAATAATTCCAACTGGATGCAAGTCAACAGAAATCCCAAAATGTAATGTTAACACTGAGTTTTAATTTGTACCTCCAGCTCAGACTAGAAAAACAGAGTCAAACAACCCCTTCCTGGAAGTTTTGCACACAGAGCTTGTTTCGCAGAATGGGTATGAAAAGGTAATATTGAAAACTTTTAAGGAAGTGTTAATTCAGTTCTTATCCAGAAGCATCAGCTGGTCCAAAAGCAGAAACTGAGAGCACACCCAACAGAACGTGTTACTCACTGCAACACTCACAGCTACCACGTACAAAGATGCTCTGGAGAAGAAAGCAACACACTTCAAAATCTGCTGATATTCATTCCCCTCTCCCTCCTCCCTCACCCCCGGGTCTGGCACTGCCCAACCAAGCCCCCAGGGTGCCCCTCCCAGCCCTGGAGGGGTGGCCACACTCACCGCAATGCTCACTTTGCCCAGGATCTGCTCCGGAATTCTCCCAGCCTTTTTCAGCACCTGATCCAAGGAGCCTCCATCCTAACAATAAATATTGGAATAGTCAAGGTTTAATCACATTGCTCTAAAACATTTGAAACAGGATGTAGAACGAAGCCTAATTTTTTTTTTTTTAAAGCATTGCTCTTCATGTTTGATTTAACATTGTTATGGTGCAAATTGAAACAAATAAATCTCTCCTCAGTAGGAATCAGTCGGGTTTATGTTTATTTTAAACAAACATTGGGCCAGCAACAACATCCACTCAAATAAATACTCCACACAATGCTCTTCCACAGCAGCATTTCCATGGTGTGGATCTCCTTAAGGAAGCACTGTCCACAAAGAGGGATAACCAAGCAGGAAGGATTTCACAGGTTTCTGTAATTTTCAGTCCAATGCATTTATTTTCTTGTCACAGCCATCCCATGATACTCCTCCCTCTCCAGAGGCAGAAGGAGAAGATTTTATTGATCCTGATTACGGGGATGAAAACTCATTATACTGAAAAAGACACTTCTCTTCCTGAAAATCCCAGAATGGTTGGGGTTGGAAGGGATTTTTAAGCTCAGTTCATCCCAGTCCCACCCCTGCCATGGGCAGGGACACCTCCCACTATCCCAGGGTGCTCCAAGCCCCGTCCAACCTGGCCTTGGACACTTCCAGGGATCCAGGGGCAGCCACAGCTTCTCTGGGCACCCTGTGCCAGTGGCACCAGATCCCTGTTCCTCATCTCCCAGAGCAGATCCTACACAGGAGCACTCAGCCTCTGTCACTTCCACAAGACCAGGGCGACTCTGGCCAAGCTTCCAAGGTTGGTTTGGCAAAGAAAGAACCAAAATAGGAAGAAATGTCTTTAAGGTTCCATGGTAAGTCGTGGCCTTGTTTATTAGATTAAATAAACTGCACACACACACCCCCAGTAAAGGCAAATATATCCCACTGTTGCTAAGAGCTTTTCAAAAGGAAAACTGGAAAAAAATGCCATTTTATTTTTAGCAACTGATTCAACAATAGACTTGTGCATGAGGTCTAGATTCTCTAGAGCAGAGAATATACAATCAAGGAAGAAATTGCAAAGTTATTTTTCAATTTTAAAACAATATCCTCTTGCCTGGATCAGCACTGGGTAACTCCCAGTACAAAGGGATAAAAATCCAACTGGAGAAGGGAATTGCCTTCTGCCTTAACCTACCCTTTGGAAGTTTTCATCAGCATTTATACACCTAAAGCAGAAAAACTGGAATGCAAAGTTTTATTATTTGAGGACTGAAAATCTACAACTCTTCTGAGAGGGGAAGTATATAAATACATGTTTGATCACGTATTTTTGTAAAAAACACACCCACATACTCCACACTTGATTAAAAATACACCAGCAGAAAATAAAATATCTCTAGAAATCTCTCGTAAAACCAGCCTGAATTTCTGGACAGCTGTCTCTGCTGAGACAGTGGGATATAAACCATCATTTTGTACAGAAAAAAGCCCTTTTCTCCCCTTCCCTGAGGACCAGCTCTGACCCCAGGCAGGCTGAACACATTTCAGCTGCCTCGTGTTGGCTGCAGCCTTCAGTGTCTTGCAGGAGCTGCCTCCAATCCTTTTGCCTGTTCAATACCTGCTGCTGAGCAAAGTTAGGCATTGATCTTGAATTATGGTGCCTAAAAATATCAAACACTCAAGTTCCATGCCTTTTCCACCTCCAACTTTTTGTTCGTATTCCTACTTAGGTTTTGTAACCCACTGCTAAAAATAAAGATTTCTGAGTGCTAACAACTGGGGAAAAAAAAGACAGTGGAGATTTTCATCCAATCTTTTATCCAAAAGGAGAGCAAAAACTTCCACCTAATGATCTGCATTAAACTTAATGGTTAAATTAAGGCTATAATTTAAATAATCCACCTGTCTTTCTATTTCATAACTTATTAATCAATTGTTCTGTGTGTAAAAACCTTGTATCCAGTCTAACTTGGACCAGATTCAACCCTGAGCCACCAGATTTCATCCTGCCCTCTCCTAAATTGAAAACTTGGTTGCTGTCAGAGATAATATTCCTGTCAGATGTATTATTCCCTGCTTAGGAGCCTACAAACCCTGACTACTGCTGGTCATTTTCTCACTGACAAATAAGTTGAGAGTCTTTGGGCCTTTTATTTCTACATGTGATCTTCTGGATCACCATCTCCCTTCTGGAATGTGGTAACACACACCATTGCAAGTGTGCACGTTTGCGATTTTTAATAACGTATTCTCAAACAATGCCCAGACAGTGGTTTTTAACATCTGCTTTCCTATGTTTCATTATTCTCTTCAATTCTGAGAGCCTAATTCTTCCTCACTCCCAGCAGGAGTTTGTATTTTGGGGGATGCACACCTTCCCTTTGGCTCTCACATGCCTAAAACCCGGATTGTGAGCGCTGGTTCCTAAGCAACCATCGATTTCTTCTAAAAATTCTGAGAGACCACGGAAGCATTAAAACAATCACATGCACTTTCCAGAAAAAATACGGCTCTTCTCCAAAGAACCAGTTTTTCCCAGGGAAAAAAATAAAAAGCTCTTCAGATGTATTGTATTTCATATTGTTAAAAACCTCTACCAAGCAAGTGAGGCAACAAATTTGACCGTCCTTTAATTACAGAAATTTTACTTCTCATGTTTGAGTCCATATGGCTGGAGAAAGGCAAACAGATGTCAAGAAGAATGTGTACTTTGTATTAAAATGAAACACAGTTAAAAATATTTTTTGGCATTAAAAAAGTTGTGTAAGATCCCTCTGGACTTGCTCACTATTCTTTATGTTTGCATTTTCCGTTAAATTGAGAAAAAAGGGACAAAATAGGGATTCGTATAAGTAAAAAAAAATTGGAATCTGCTCAGTTGCAGTATCAGAGTGATCTGCTCCATTCTGCAGAAAAAACAAAGCTGAACCCCAATCAGAACAAGTGTTTAAGTAGCAGGATTGGGTAAATACTTTGGAACAGAACAAAAGGATAAAGGAGAAGCAATTGGGAGGCTCCATCTGCACAGAGCAGAGCCTGGAGAAGGGGACAGAACAGCTCCCATCACTCCCAGCCTCCGACGTGCAGAGGAAACCCGAACACATCTTTGCTCCAGCAGCCAACCTGGCGAACTCCAGTGCAGGGGTCGGCCTGCGGGTCAGCCAAGCAGGCGCAGCTGAGGCAGGTCCCCGGGCACTCACCATGTGCTCCATGCAGATGCTGATCTCCCCGTCGCTGTAGAAGGCTCCGTAGAAGCCCACGATGTAGGGGGAGTTGCACTCGTGCAGCACCTGCAGCTCCCGGATGATCTGGTTCCGGATGGCCGGCTTGATTTCCAGGTGGATTAACTGCAAAATAACGCATCCCTCAGCATTTCCCCCGCGCCACGCAAGCAACAGGGTGTTCAGAGAGGTCTTCAGCACCTGCCAGGCCCTGGGCCTGCTCTGATCTCGGAGCTGGCTCCGCTTCGAGCAGGAGGTTGGAGTCCGTGACCTCCACAGGCCGCTTCCAACCAGAATTATCCTACAATTTAACTAAAATAATCCATCCTTGTGTCCTTAGTGGCAAAGGGAAAACACCACAAGCACCACGAGAAACCGGAAACATCAGCACCCATGAAAAGGCAGGAATGCCTTCTTTTCACAAAATACTTCTTCAGCAGAAGCTTTTTGTTCCAGCACATCTCCTTGGGGAAAAGTGTCAAAGATGTACTGACTCAGAAGCAGCTGCTGAAAAATATCTGTACAGGTGCTTGTAAAGCATTGGTGGGAGGAATGAGCTGAACCTCCAATTAAAAACTCCCCAATACTTTTTCCCCACTAGACTTTATCCCATACAATACAAGTGTATTTCCATGGAAAGGAAATTTTGGTTAATAAATGGAAGAAAAATTGCAATTCAGCAAACATCTCAGTTGCATCAAATATTAATGAATTGGGGCAAACTTTCCTGTTAAACCCATGGCAGGTGAAAAAAGAAAATCAATTAAATTAAGTTGAAGAAAACCTCAGTGACTCGTATATTTTGTAATTCTCACACCTCAGAATTGGGCATTCTCCTTTGTTTCTCTCCAAACTGTCAGTGTCCTGAGCATCGTGTATTCTTAGTCAGCACAGGCACATTCTCCTTTAGCTTTCCTGAAGATGACATTGTCCCCTTCTTAAAAAGAAATACCTGAAGTGTTCAACTTCTAAATAAAAAAAAAAAAAAAAGGGGAAGTTCTCAGTGTAGTATAACAATGGGACCTGGGTAAGTGTGTTTTGTTCCCAGGGATATCGAGAGGAAGTGAAAGCTTCTCATGTAAATAAAATGAGAATTAAAACATCAAGCTATTTCAGTCAAAAAAAAAAATAAATCTCAGTTCTCTTGCAAACCAGGTCACAACTGTGCCAGGTTGTAAAGCATGAAAAACACTTTCACCAGAAGGACAAGTCCCTTCCTGCACAGAAACTGCTTCCCACAATGAAACTATAGGACAGGAGATGTCACTGAACTCCAATGCGTTTCCTCATTCCCATTTTTTTGAGTTCTCTTCTCCAGCATCACCCAGAGGCCCCTTTCTGGTCTGTGGCTGTGAAGGAAGCTCTTAAGACAGGTGGTATCTCTTCCACTCCTCTAAAGTTATCGCCCAGCATACAGAATATTGCCACTTTTTCCTAATTTATAACTTCCAGTAATTTCTTTTAGGCCTCGTACTCCTCAGAGAGAGGGAAAAGGAAGGAGCAAATGCTTATCCTTTCACTACTAACACATGTGACACTATCTGAAAAACTGGAAAACTTATGTAGGATAAGGAAGTGCAACTTTGCTTACTTTTGGAAACACATCAGCTTCCCTGAAAGTTGGCATTAAACATCAAACAAAAATCGCTTTTGTGTGTCAACACCACTCATTTCTCTAAATAAAGTCACTGTATTTCAGAGACAGCATCCTCAATCATCACCATCCCCAAGCAGCTGAGCCCCTCACCTTTCTTGCCATGATGAGGCCAGAAGGTTTGTGAGACACTTTGAAGACCACACCACCATTCCCTGCTCCCAGCTCACTGATCTTCTCAAAGTCATCATCCTTCAGCTCCCCCACTTTCTGTTTCTGGGTGAGGAACGCTTCCAGGCGCTTCCGCTGCTGCTCATCCAGCTCCAGCTCTTCCAGCTTCTTCTGAAGGGCTTCCAAATTTGTCCTGCAACAAAGAATTGCAGGATTGAGCAGTGCTGCGAGAGGAGGAGCAGTGGAGCACTGAGGTCAGAGTTAAATCACTACAATTCTGCACCTACACAGGTTATTTAGAAGGACCCAACTCGCAGAGTCACCCCCATAAGATGTGTTATTGCAACTCTGATTTAAGTAAAATCAAACTGCATTTTATGCCAGATAAAGCAATGACAAACACATGATACCCAGCTTCCCCATCCACGAGGTTCTGTCCAAATCCAGGCATGTTGAGTTTCACCACCTCCAGGAGTGGCTCAATGACTCTGCATTTGTGGCCAGAGAGAGCTCCTGAATCACAGCATAGCATTCCACACTATTTTTAGTTGTGTGTTTTCAAGGTTGTGTTGTAATTTCCTACAGAGTTTGGCTAAATGCTTTATCAACTGATTTTTACATAACTACACAACCAGTAACTCATTCAGAAGCTTCTTATTTAGGTATCAGTAAAAAGCCATCAAGCACAGCCAAACACACATTAAAAACGTGGTTACTGGAAACATGTAAGTCTTTTGCCCAAAGGTTTTAAGCTTATTTTTATTTTGTTTAAGGATACATCTGCTGGAAACCTTGTTTTAACATCTTTAGGCAACACAAAGTTTTATAAAGTACTTAAGTTTGGGACTACAGACACAAGTTCAGTTTTCCAGGAACATTCTAATGACTTAAGTTCAGTTCCTATGGAAATGCTTTATTCCAATATAACAACTTAAAAGCTCCTTTAAAATTTCTTGCTTCCAACTGCAACCATAAGTTGCTGCAACAGTAAATATTTAGCAGCAAATACCTGTTTTGCTTCGCCAAATTTAATGCAACATTCCCAGGGCATACAGTGTTGCTAGGATGAAGAACTTGAGGAAGAGAAGCTTTTCTTCAAAAGTATGAAGAATGGAACTACTTTCCATTGGAAAAAAAGAATAATTCACCAATAATCAAGAAAACTATTTCTATTCGTCATTTCATAAAATGCCCACTTTGAAAATATGTTGTACAAAGGGACATCCTTGGAATGATCCTTGGAATGCCCAGTGAGGTGCTGGTCAGCTGAGGGGACACCAGGCTGTCTCCAAGAAGCAGTGACAAATAAGCCCCAGGCTCAGCTGAAAGTCAAAATGATGGGATAAAAACCCCTCAACTCACTCTTTAGAGAGCCTGCACTTCCAGGCAGGAAAGCAATCTTGGCCTGACTGCATGCAAGGTTCAATTGAGGCAAGTAAAAATGAGTATTCCCAGCTCTTCCTTACTCCACAATCCCGCTGAGGGTTTAAGCGACGCCGCTCCGACTCCATCCATCCCTGTAAATCCCAGGGCCAGGATGCCACTGCCACACTCAGGAAGTGATCGACCAAATAGAGGAAACAAAACAAGACCTTTGATGGAAAGGGGAGCTCTGCTCAGTGGGGTAAGTTGCCATTTATCACTCCAAGCACAAGAACCAGGGAACGCTGGTGAGCAACTTCCACAAAACGCTCGCCCTGGGCAAGTAAAATTTGGCAAAGCTGCTCAAACCCACAACAGTCTGAAATTCTGATGTAATTACTCTGCTGCAGTTTTACTATCACAGCTGTCTCTATCTTAGTATAAAAAAATCATTTCATTCTGGTGCAGATACTTCATTTTTAAGCTATTTTATAAAGAGAAACACACCCTTATTTCTGTACTCACACCACACTTTATACCTGTACAATCATACACCAATAATCCTGGAGTATCCCCAGTAAGAAATGCCCCCGGTGTAGATAAACGTGGCTTACAAGAACATCCAAGTTAATCTGTTTTACAGACTCTGTTTTAAAGATGAATCATTAAGAGATGCATTTTTTGAAATTCAAAAATGCGAAACTGAAAGATTAATCACTGGATTATTTTTCCCCCTCAAATGTGCCCAGTGAAGCAAACAAATCCCAGCCTGAAGTCAAAGTGAGGTGTGTCTTTTCCAGAACACAGCTGAACTACCTCTTCCTACACTATGGTCACGAGATAAAAACTGCAGCAAAGTTAAGCACCCCTCACTTCCCTGCAATAAACTTCAGAACAATGAATGCTGGACACAAAATTCATGTTTTACCCTGGAAAATTACCTTTGGGAGAAGACAGAACTCACGTCTTCATCCTTATTTACAAGTTTTGAGAAGGAATTTGCGGTCATTTTAGGGATTACTGAATAAGGCAGGGCTGTCCATTTGGAAATAAAAAAACAAACTAGAGACACAAACAGGATGCAACAAGGCTTTTCTTGCTCTGCTTTGAAGAAAACAACTCAGTTTTTCTCTCAGGCAGAAGGGGGGTTTTGGCTTTGGAGACAACACAGAGATGCTTGAGCACATGACTTGGAGCAGACAGAATGCTGGTGTGATGGAACAAACAACTGCCATGCTGATGCTTTAGCCACAAAAAAATTTGCTAGGATAGCATTTATCACAACTATTTAGTCTAATGTTTGTCTGAATAAAGCATTTTTTTTTTTATAAATTGCCTGCTTCAATCTAAATAAACCTGGCATTCACTTAAAACAGGCATTTCCTTGCTTGAAACTATGAATTATTCCTGGGGTGTCTGCCTGAAACACAAGTCAAGAGATTCCAAAGGCTCTCATAGATGGGAAAGTATTGATCTCATGAATTTCTGGACATCAGATTTCCCCACAGAGTGTGGCCACCAGTAAAATCACCAGAATGTTCTCAGTTCTAATGGTAAAACCTTCATTACCTTCAGTGACGAGCAATGAAGTTCTCAGATCTCACTTGAGATTTTCAGGACCAATTCCCTAGCTGTAAAGTAAATTAATCTGAAGATTTTATGGAAGATATTAACCTAATAAATGCATTGTCAGAATCACTATTCAGGATGTAATTAACAACATCTCCAGTTAGTTTTATTATAAGAATGTAACAATAATTAGTTTTATGATAACTGAATGTCAAACATCAAGAACTAATTGATTTTTTTCATTCTGGTCCTTTGCTTGAAGCACTAAACACCAATCAATTTAAAAGGCAAATAGGTAAATAGAAAGAGTATTTCTGTCATCAGAATTGGTGGTGGAAAACTACTCTGAGGATTTCCAGGAGGCAGGACTTGAATAGCTTCAGTTTTTAACTCCAACTAGTATAAGAACAGTTTTCCCTGACTGGTAACCGGGACTGTTACCTGGACCCTCCCCAGATAAAAACGTCACAACCAGCTGCAGTGCAAAGCCCAGAGAAACAGGTGGGTAAGTAAATCGTTACATGGGAAGTTTTACAAATTGAATTAAACCAGCACACACGAAATACAGACGAGGGAATACTTCAGACAGTTCATCACCAGGCACCAGGAAAATGTTAAGGAACTCTGGCAGCTAAAAGGAGCAACATGCTACTGTGCAACTGTCTGCCTCCAGAAGGAGCACGGGTAGTTACTTAATCTTACATAAAACTTTTATTCAGAGACAAAGATTCCTATTAAAATTCATCACCATTACCTGCTGCAGTCTTGAAGTTGTGTTTTTCACTGTCAAGGCACTGTGCCTTTGCCAGAGATCCAGCAAAGCAGGAAATCATCGAATCAGCTCAGGCCTTCCCAGTGCCAAGCACTTCTCCAAAGCAATAGGTTATCATTTGATTTATTGCTACCAGTTTGAAAGGCAAGCACAACCCAAACACACTGCACCAGGGATGGGATCCAGGGTGATCGTCGGGATGAAGCCACGGGGAGGTCACTGCCGGTTCCTCCAATTGTTAAAGAAACAGTGAAATCTGTACTATCAACACGATCAGTAAATGCCTCCCTACTCAGCTGGCAGAAATGGATAAATACCCTGCACAGCCAGGAGACAACACCTCTGCACAAAGTGTAGTGTTTTCAGAGACAATTACTGCAGGCTCTGTCTCTTCCCGACTAAATAGAAAGTTAAAAATCATACACACTCAGGGCAAGTTTTTGGGGAAGCTGGTTGTTTCCTTCTCTCTTCCAAGGACAGCACGAGGTACCAGGTGTCCCAGAGGAGGAATTATCTCCACCCACACTTGATCAGGGAGGATCCTTCCTATTAAGCCACATTACTTCTTCCTCTCTGTGCTCAAGGAAGTGCTGACAGTGCAGCGTCCTCCCGGTCACGCGGCACTTCCGTAACCTCCCAAGTTCGAAAAGGATGCAGGAAAAGCACCCAAACACAGCCCACCTTCCGCAAAACAACGATGGAGAAACCTCACCTCTGTCCCCGTCCATCTGAGATCCTGGGGGAACCCACAACCAGCCCTTATGCTGACAGTTTGTGGAGGTGAGAAAGGTTTTCCAAGGAGACTCCCAGCATGGGAATCCGGGAGCTTTTCAGACTCAGTGCCACCTCACCCTAGGGAAGCTCATCTGGGATCTTTACACTGTCTCACCTCTCCCCAGTACCCCACCTTCTGACAATGGCCAAAAGTGGATGCTTAGGAGAAAGAATCCCGGCTGGGCACAAGAGCAAATAAGTGCACAGTAACACCTTGAGTCAGTGCTGCACTGAACATCCTGCTTGCTGCTTCCCAGAGATGCACGTGGTCTTATCCACAAACCCCTGGATGGACAAGATACATCACAAACACCATCCCCTCCTGTACCAGGTCACTTTTTGAGCCCATCACACCGTTCCTTTAAGGTTTGGCTGTAGATTTTTTCAGACTTTCTTTTTAAACATCAACCCTCCCCATGATTTATAAGCACTGTAAACATGTGCACATCTCACACCGGTTGGGCAGGGAGGATTGTGCAGAGTGAGAGCACTCAGCAGACAAAGATAGGCAGAAAGCAGGAGGAGACTTCTCTGATTTTGAGGACAGCCACCTCAGCTCTGAGGAAAGCACCCCTGGAAGAGATGCATTAACATTTTAGAACATACTTGGTCTCTTGGAATCAGTAATGGGAAGAGAAATGCTGCTTTTAGTCTGCTAGGACATAATGGCATAACAAAAACCCGAAAATAAATCCTTAATTAATACTAGTACTCCAAATCCCTGAGAGCTTTTTTTTGAAATTCACATTAGTGCTAAGTTAATCATACACTCAACCCTAAAGGCTACAGTAAAGCTGTTACTCAACTCTAAACTCTGCTTCAGAGAGGGAAGAAAAAATTGTGGCAGGGGAAAAAGAAAAAGCCTTAGAGTCTTTACCAGTAATTTGTCAAGTATCTGTTCAAAGGCATTACTATCAGTTTTGCAAGCTGAACAATTAGCATGAGTGAAAGCATCAAGAAGTACTTTCACTTTCAGATCTCCTGTCGCATGAGGATACAAGCTTGGGGGTTGTTTTCCAGAACAGTGACATTAATGCTTTCCCCAAGCCCACACAACTGTCAATTTAGAGAAGAAAGTAGGCAGTTCACTACATAATTTCCATGAACAACCTCAATCAGGGAGCTGAAATTAAGTATTAGGAACATGAAGACATTCTGTGGTTTTGAGAAGACAGACTACTATGTTGCGTGACTCTGCCAAACCCGGGCAACAAGACAAATTCTTATTAAATTTTTCCTTTGACAAAGAGCAGTTCACAGAATAACATGGAAGATAAACGTAATTCCAGAAGTCTTGTCTTAGTGCACAGGTGTCTGTCTGTCTGGGCTAACTCCAGTGCAGCCTCATAAAACTTGCAGTTAAAACAAGAACTCAAAAGAACTCAAACTTTTCCCTAAAGATGCAAAGGGGTCTGTTTTGGGAAAATACACTGTTTTTCAACTCCTGCTTATTTTCAATCCTTGCAACCTCCTTGTTAGAGGTTCAGCAAAAATTCCCCATGCACTTAGGTGGGATTTCTAAGTGAATTTTAACATCTGAACGTCACAGGATCCCAGACTGGTTTGGGTGGGAAGGGACCTTAAAGCCCATCCCATCCCACCCCTGCCATGGGCAGGGACACCTCCCACTATCCCAGGGTGCTCCAAGCCCCATCCAGCCTGGCCTTGGACACTTCCAGGGATGGGGCAGCCACAGCTGCTCTGGGAAACCTGTGCCAGGGCCTCCCCACCCTCTCAGGGAAGGATTTTTTCCTAATATCTAATCCACACCATCCACTTTCACACTGCAACTCGTAGCCTGAGGTTTAACACCACCAGGAGAAAAAAATGAAATTACCCAGTAAGAGACCAACACTTGATGAAAATCTACTTCTTAGTAAAAGGCATGCAAAACAGAACTATTAGAAAATCATTGCTCTGTCCAAGAGAGTATCCTGCTACCCTCATTCAATGTAAATTCTCACTTTTCTAAGGCTGAGAAGCACATGTTGCAAAGAAGAAAACAGGTGACATGACTTCAAGTCATGAACTTCAAGAACTCCTTCTGGGCTGAGCTGTTGGGGGGGGAATCTTTGCTTTAAGCCTCCCTCTCCTTCCCTTTAGCCTAACCACTATCCCATTAAACATTTCCTTTTTCTCAGCTAAGCCAAAGACTGTCAAATGACACATGTGACTCGAACACAAAGTTCACCAGAGAGGGAAAAGCCACCCATGCCAGCAGTGGCACAGACATTATTTCAGACTCGTGCCCTGGGTGCCTCTTCCCACCAGATTTTTTGCAGCTGTTCCCAGCCTTCCCTTGGTGTTAGAGCCCTTTATCCTGAGTGGCAGCAGGAGCTGCCAGCAAGGCTCAGGCCCCCTCTGTGGCTGAACAATGCACTGGGGGGAGTTTGGGGTTTTTTTTCCCTGAGTTAAAAGGCTTCCCAAGGGCTTACTGCAGCATTGCATTCAAAGTTTGCCTCAAATCTACCTTGTAATGTCAAATTAAGAAATTCTAGAGACAAATCTCCAGCTCCCTTTCACGTATGTCTGTGCACCCACCACTGATTTTTCCCAGCCAACACTACACATCACCAGGACAAAGGGACCACAGGGCAATTAACACTTCCTGATGGACAGAGAAATGAACTTATTGATCGGCTATTTAAAGCAGGACCCAGAGGATACACAGAAGTTACAAATTCTGACCATCAGCTGAAATACGGATTGCCCCAAGTCCTGCATTTCCACCGTTTTCTGTCTCTGAAGAACGAGTTAAACAAAATGACAAAACCCAAGGATAAAAACGTGCAGTAGATGGTAACAGTATCTTCCCAACTCTCCCATGTGGTGGTTACACAGCCTTTGAGGGACACTACAATAACAAAAATGATGAAGTTACAGGATCAGTTTACGAGGCCCATGAACAGGCCAGGATGAGAACTGAGACTCCTCTGTGCAAGGGCTGAACCCGGAGCACAGCAGGAAAAACTCCATCCAGAGCTGCAGTTACCACACCAAGGACTGGGGAAGGAAACTGCCAGAAACTGCCTGAAAACAGACAGAAACCCCCATAGCTGGGATCCTGAGAAAGCCAGGGATGGAAAGCCTGCCTGTATTTCAAATGGATGGGTTGCATAACACAGAACATTTGTCAGCGCAGCCATTTAGTGAAAGAAATTAATAACTTTTACTTAATATATGAATAGACTGTAGCAATACATACAGAAATATTCACATGTAAGTGCACACACGCCTCTATCCAAAGAGGACATTTTTTCCCAAAAGAATGTATTCTGCAATCTGCTGACTCATCTTCCCACCACACTGAAAGAAGTTCTGGAAAAGCAGAGAACAATGCTGAGTGGTACAAAACCCTGCAAGAAAGAGAGAAGAGTCGCCAGGAAGTTTCAGCAGTTTGTTTTAAACACCCCTAAGCTGATTTTTAAGAAGATCCTTATTCATCCAAAGAATCCCACACTGTTGGAATATCTCCATCCTCATTCTCAAGATGCAAAGTAAAATAATCTGCTTCCATCCTTACTCCTTTTGCATCTGTCACCACTTGATACTTCCTGCTGCTGGATGCCTGTGGGGAGACTGGATCCAGGTGGAAGATCCCATCCTCAGCTGTCAGCAGGCAGAAGTTCTGCTGGAATCAACTCTCCTCCTGTTCAGACAAGACTCAGGATGACAAAAGCTCCTCCACAGATGTTTGCCAAGAGATGCTGAGCACTGAATTAGCCATTCCCAGTTGCTCCCCTCCCGTGGGCACTGACTGGCAGAAAGCCTTGCACTTTTGTTCCAAAGTGTAACCAAGATTTTGTCTGAGTAATACTGAACATATACCAAAGCAGGAATCATCTGATTACTAATTTCTAGCAACACAAGTGTTTGGAGAAAGAAATCTGTTGCTTCCTCTTAAAAAAACCATAAATTAAAAGAAATTAAGAATGTCTTTCTTTGTAAGAAAGGACCTGATTCCCAAAAAATTCAGCAAACTGGGAATTGGTGTTGCCAGCTAACATTGCTTCCTCCAAGACACATTCTTGTGTTTTGGCAGTGGAATTTGCACACTTTATGCAGTGTATAACCCCCAGGGCAATGGTGGGAGAACAAATGCAGCTGTAAAAAGGGTAACACAGACAAAAAGGTGGAGGAGGTTTTTTACTGGAAAATTTAGAACTTAATTGAAAAGGAAAAAACCACCTAAAGGTGAGATGAAAAGAGTTATCATACCTAATAGAAAATTCCTGCCTCAGTTCATTTCAGAATGCTTCTCCTGTATACACTGAAATATTTAGTCAAAATCCACTCTAATAACTGGCTGGTGCATTTGCTGTCTCATATAAATTCCCCACAATTTTCATGTCTGTTGTTTTCTTAAGCTGGTGCTGAAGCAAACCCCCTTCTCCAGATTAACAGCAGCAGCACTGTTGTTACACCAATAAATAATTCAGCTAAGTGTTGGGTTTACCTAGACCCTTTCAATCCCTTTTTTTGGCTAGCAGATAACACTGGAAGGGTCTCACAGGTAATTTGTCCCTCTTGAGACAGAGACCTGAGACCATACCATTAAAAGATGTGCTGCTCAGAAACTGTTGTAATTACTGAATTTCAGCATATCTCAGGCTCCCAGTGCTCTGTCACTTCATCCTGCAAAGGCCTGGGCTCCTGCCAAAGGAGGTGATGGTCTCGTTCTGCCCCAAGCCATTCATTCCCACGTAACCCATTTAAAAATTAACTAAAAATACTGCACATTTTCAGCAGGATTATTTCCCTAAATTGACCTTGTAGCCACGCCAGTGGTGCTGCTGGACAGATCTCTGAAAGCTCATCTGGGCTTTTCTGGTGGGGAAGTTCTCAGCCAGATCAGCAGCACCAGGCAGGCACAGGCACAGGCAGGGGAGGAGAGACTTCTGCAGAAGGAGCAGGATCTTGCACAAGCTTTGTTGTGAAATCACACCTCTGTGACTATCTGCAGACTCGGTTCAAAGGACAAGAAAAGCAGCTGGATCCATGAGTACAGCTGCACTTCCCTTACCACTTATTTTCCTCACCCACATTTATTTTTACACCCAGTTTTTATTTAACTCCCCTAAACCGATTTGAGCTTTTTGAAAAAAAAGACACATCCTACTAACTAAAGTATTCCTCCATTACCATCATTAGGCTTAAATGTGACTGTCAGAACATAACAAGACAGTATTAAACATCTTAAAATCTTTCCTACATCCATAATTGTCAACGAAAAGCTGCCTACAGCAAGCAAGAGCAGCACAGGTCAATGTGCCCCCTGCATTTATTTCTGCACTAGTGGTGTACACTTAATCATAATTTTTTTCAGCACATGTATCCAGAGTCATAATTTTTTCCAGCACATTCATCCAGAAATAATAGGAGAAGCCTGTGAGGTGCTGCAGGCTCTGACTTTTCATTATTTTATTATAACTGATCACGTGTTCTATTAGTTTACTTAAGCAACATTAAAATGCTATTTCCAATTCAGTGAAGGATCATGCCAGGCTCAAGCACATTAAAAAAGAAAGCTATGCATGAGTATATTTTAATCTAAAATGCATTCTCTCATATCACATGTATTTGGAAGCTTGGTTAATCTTTCATTAGTAGGGGATTAAAAGAAAAAGTTTCTAATTTTTTTTTTTTTTAATATTCACAAGCTTGCAGTAATTCCACACATATATTGAATGCAACTGCAATCCAGCCAGATCAGTCATAAAATTCCAGGGTCTAATCTTCCAGAACACTACACACAGGCACAAAGCTCCCCTGAACTCCAAGGAATTCCAAAGAGGGAAAAAAAAGCCCACTAAAAAAAAAAACCCTGAAGCAAGGCAGAAGTGACCCCGCAATCATTAAAAGTTAACAACTCTGTGAAAATCTTCCTTTCATTTTACCTAACCTCACATCCAAGAAAAGTGACCAAAACAATACTCCACGGAGGACAAATCCTCTTGGAACCCACTGGGAAAAGGCCCACAATGGAAACTTAAAAGCCCAAAAACCCAAACCAAAAGCCCCCCAACACCACATCACAGGTGATGGGACACAACCTTCCCTTCTGCTCCTGAGAAGCCCAACTTGAAGCTCCCTTGAGAAAGATACTGAAAAAGATGAAAACTGCAGGATGCACAGCAAGTAAACAACTGTTTCCTTTGCAAATTTTAATATAAACTGAAGCTCAAACCAGTTCTGCATAATCCCCAAACATTTTTTCTTGCCAAGCAAACACAGTTGCACTCAGAGGTCCCACCTGCCATTCAGGGTGGGATGCAACTAAATGCAATTTTACCACAACAAACAGCAACAACAAGAAAAGGCTGAAAAATTAATACTCAACCTATGACTGGAATTTGCAATCACCCATTTTTACAAAATCACTCTCTGTCTTGAACAGTTTTAAGGCACAGGTTTACTATAATTAAGGTTTTAAAAAGCAAAACCCCCAAAAAAAACACCTTGTGCCTGATGACCTGGTTTCACTCACAGTTGGCTTTGCATTTTCTTTCTTTTTCTAAAAAAAATAATACAGTTCCTAAGGTGGTAAAGACCTATGGAGAGCATCTTCAACTGCTCTCAAGGACCCATTTCTTTTCAGCACATTCAGAGAAGATGCAAATTCTATTGTCTACTCTTTTTTGTTTACATTTTTATCTAATTGAACACAAACCTCCTATTGTAGCTGCTACTTCACATCTGAGATTTGCAGAGATCACAGCTCAGGCTTGATTTGGGAGATACTAGTTGTTGCTAAAACACATACACAGTTATATTCTGGAATGATAAAAAATAGGATTTAAAAAAATACACTTCAATCCCACCATGTCAAAGCTCATAAAACACAAAAGTCAGCGGCACTCAATTTAAAAAAAAAAAAAATTCATTTTTGTGTTTACTCAAATCCCAGGCACTTTAGGGAAGGTTTAACATCGGAGCTGGAAAAGCTGTCTTGATTTACTCAGACAAGGTAAAAAGTAAAGCTTCAGAGCAGTTAGTTTGACCCTTCTCTCTGACTTTTTTTTTTTAAAGATGCAATTAAAGAATGACTTGAAATACCTTTCTTTTCATGCGAACAAAAAACCTTATTGTAAAACAGAGAGTAGCATTATCTCAAAACCTGCCTCTTTCTGGAGTTTCTACTTCATGTTCTGGGGCTGGTTTGGCTTTAGAGAAACAAAAATTGGGTGATAACTGTCAGATATCCAAAGCAACAAGGAGTCAGAAGTTTGAAGGGAACATAAGTACATAAATTGGAGATTTGTCATTTCTTTTGGCTATTAAAACACTAAACTAGCCCAGAACATTCAGCCAAAAGGGTTCTCCTTCTATTAATTTTCTTTCAGGTTTGGTTGGTTGGGTTTTTTTCCCCACCATCTTCTTTGCAGAAGCTCTGCATAATTATATCTGTACAGCTCCAGAAGTACCAGAATGAAATTAAAGCTGCAGCTGGCCAGTGTCATCGTGGTTTCAGCCTGATGAGCTGAAGCAACACAGAGCTGGAGAGGAGAAAGGTTCAGCTCTCTCCGTGCAGCCGCGACTCAGTGGGAAGTGCCAAAAAACAGAAGTGAAGCTCAGGGCACAGGAAAACCTCTCATTAAGTTGTCTCTATTGTCCAACGGGGTAGAGCCAGGGATTTGGAAGGCCCTGGAGAAAACCAAGACATCCTGTTCAAATCGTTTAAGTAATTGCTACAAATAACAAAATCTGCTCTCAGAGAAAAAACATTGTGAAATGTGCATTAAAATACTTGGTATATGTCTGTTTAAATTGTAAGTGCCCTAACTGCTCTTTATACTACCTGGCCAGAAAAAAAACGAAAAAAAAAGGAATAAAAAAGAGAAAAAGAAAGGAAAAAAGAGAAAAGAGTAATGCACATGAGACCCAGGCCTCTTGCATACCTCTTAAAGCCCTACACCACACGCTATAAGCTTTTCCTTACTCCAGTCACTGAGTTCCCATCACCAAATAAGGATGCAGACAGAGGACAGGACACAAAAGGCAAGCAGGACATCCTGAATCATCCAGCCCCTTCTTTCATTTCCTCCCTTCCTCCTTCCTTTCTGCCAGGAAGTCACAGTATCAGAAGCACTCATTCCTAAAAGCATTAATAAGTTACAGAACCTTCCCCCTCGGACAGAGAGAAAGTTTCTGAATTCCAACACACAACTCCCCACGGCCGATGCACATCCTTTTGGGTTTGTGCCAACACTGCCTTTGGGCCTAAATAACTTCCTTCCTTCTGGATGTTCGGGTCCTTCGTGCACTCACAGACAGGAATCTCATTGCCTCGCTCGGAATCTGCCTTTGACTTTGCCAAGCCTTTTGAGCTCTTTCCATTCTTTCTCATCTCTGAAGAGCAGGGAAGCATTTGCAAAAGGACAGGTTTGTGTGTGCAATGAGTAACTGGAGACTCGCATAGCCAAAATTCCATGATAGCAGGCTCCGAGCTTTAGAAAGTGTTAATATGGTAGTGCACGGATGCACGGAATACTTGGAACGCCTGGCGATGCACAACAGGCTGACAAACACCTTACTGTGGAATTCAGGCAGTAACCAAAAGGGGAAAAAAAGCACAGAGCAGGAGAGGGGAGGAAAATAAACAATCTTACAGATTAAGGAGATGAAAAACAAATCTCTTTTCCACTTAATTCCACAAACATTTCCAAATTCTGATGCAACTGTTCTTTGCTACTTGAAATCTTTCACAATGAGGATTTAAAATTAGCAGGATGAGGGGATATTTCCATGATTAATTAATCCTGGCTGTTTATAGGACAACTGGTTGCTGAACTGACTTTCACTAAGCTACTTCTTTTAAAAATACTGGACATCTCTAAGCCTGGCCAAAGGTGGGCATAAGGTCTTCTGTATGACAGAGATCAGAAGCCTGGGGGGACACAAACCCCAGCCAAATCAACAAACAGAGCAGAAAATGAAGCAAGACAGTTCATCAGTCCAAAAAAAGACTCAACACTCCCAGGAGTCTCCAAAGGCTTTCAACAAGTAAATGATAGGTAAAAGCAATTTAAAATTAATGACACTTCTTGAGGGAAGAGATACAATATTCAGTATACTGGAAGCGAGGTGATTTACCTCAGGTACCTCAATCAGCAAGTGATTGCTATATCAGATTTATTCTATAGAACAAGACTAAAATGCAAAGAGATCCCTGTAGACTAAATCAACCTATCCCAAACTGCCTTGAGAAAATCGACTGGAAAGTGCTACACAAGCAAATATAAAAAAATAGTATTTTCCCATCAATCCAGAACAAAAGCTGTGTAATATTTAGATCATAATGCTTAGATACAATCAGTAACTCCTGCCAAAGAAGAGCTTTTAAACAGCTCATCTTTTAGTTAATCATCAAAAGAGTTTGCTAGAAATGTCACAGCTGGAGCTGCTAGCTGCTGAATTTTTTATTTTTCGAGGGGTGTATTTGCTTGGGTTTAGGGTTACATTTCTTTTGTGGTTGAGTTGGTTTTGGTTGTTTGGGTTTTTTTAGATGTTTGGGTGTTTAAATGAGATCTGAGCCTGTCTGAAAACGTGGCACTGATAAATAGAGAGCACTTTAAAGCCCAAGACATGTCACTGCAATCCTGCCTCACATCCTCTCTGTCACCGTGGTACAACAGCACACCGGAGCTCAGTTTACATATCCCAGGGAGGACTGAGCTGCCCATACACGGACAGGAATCTGCTCCTCCAAGATGTATCCGTATTTCAAGGCTCAGAGAAGGACCAGCCCAACACCTCAGTCTGAAAAACAAGGTGTGAACGCCGACCCGTGAGCCTCAGTTTAAAACCTTCCATAACATTTCATCACTTCGAGGTGCTGGCGCTGTGTCTCCACGACCGAGGCCACACTGCTCACCCACATCCGTGAGCAGCGTGGAACAGCACCGTGCAACAAGCCAACATTCAGTATTTTCTCCCCCAGAAGTGTCACAGTGAGTGATTAGCTCAGCCCTTCCCACATTTACAGTGTCATGTTTGTATTGCACACAGAAAAGCTCCGAAGCTGTTCCTTCACACACACTCCCTGCCGTACCCAGCACAACATGTCAATTAGTGAAAAACAGATTTACTCAAACCAACGATTGTCTGGTTTAAAACCAAGGACGAGGGAAAACAAAACAAAACACCTTTTCTACAAATCTGTGGGTTCCAATATAAATTCTCCCACACACACGTTTATGAAATATGCTATCGGAAACGTGTAATTTGGCACTTACTAGATAATTATATAAGCTAAGAATCCAGCAGACACCATTATGGACTATGAGAAGGGAGTTATACAAGTTTCCCCCTAATTTTTCAGCAGGTTTTTTTACCTCGCGTATCTGACAGAAGTTTGTTTATTGCCGAAGGCACCATGCACTTACTCCGCTGAGGAGACTCTGAGCAGCTCCCACCCCTGGGGTACCAGGCACGCCGGGAATCACCGGCTCTGATGTTTCTGGAAGCCGGGCCGTGCGGGAGCGGAGCAGGACGGGCTCAGGAGCACCGCACCCCGCGGAGAGCGCTCGGCCCGGGCCGGCCCGCACCCCCCAGCCCCCGGCTCCACTCACTCTGCAGAGCTGGTCCCGTTCACGGCGGATCCATCCGGAGCAGGGTTGAGCTGGATCGGCCCGGGCTTCTTCTTCGGCATCTTCGCCCGCACACGGCGCACTGAGGAGCGGACGGAGCGGCCGCGGCCCCACTTCGGACAGGTCCGAGGGACTTCCTGCGGCGCAGCAAACTCGGGAGGGGGTCCCCTCGCCGGCGGTGCCCCCGCGGGCTGCGGGCAGGTGACTGTGCGGCTCCCGGACCCCGCTCCGTGCGCTCCGGAGCTCCGGCGGGCACTGCCCGGGATCGGGATGTGCCCGGCCGGGACCGCGCCGGCGCGCGCCGCCCGCACCCGCGG
>WBMZ01002200.1:0-61177 GCA_013400975.1 Atrichornis clamosus | reverse complement strand
CCCACCTGCCCGCGGCCGCCCGCAGTCCCGGTGCCGCGGGGCGGGCGATGCGGGGGTCGCGACCGCCCGCCCGCCCGCGATGTTCGGGGCGGGCAGGTACAGCATCCCGCGGCCCGTCACCAGGAACCTGGAGGACCTGGATTCGGTGCAGAGCGTCCTGCTGCACAGGTCAGTGGCGGGGACGGGGAGGCGGCTTCTGGGCCGGGGGGCGACTGCGTTCGCTTCCCGAGATCGGGAGGCTCCGGCGCCTCGCGCCCTCCGACCGCTTCCCGTGGGAGACGCACCCCTGCCCCTCCGCAGGGCAGAACCCGCCAGGCGGAGGGACAGCGGAGCCACCGGACCCCCAGCGAGCTCCTCTTTTGTTGTGGCGGCTGGAAGGGCGAGGGGCCGTGTCCTGCAACCCGGGCAGGGGGCGGCAGGAGCCGGGGCTGCCCCGGTGCGCACGGGAGGGGAAGGGAAGGGGCGGCTGCCTGCGGGGCACCAAGGTGTCCTCGGGTTTCCCTCCCTCCTTCCTGGAGAAGGGGAGGACCTTCAGGTGAGGGGAACTACGGGGGCTACGCCTGGGACCCGTACATGTGCAAAGAAATGTGCTGATACGGAGTCATGCTCTTGCATCAATGCCATACGCGTTTTGAACCCTTCTTTAAGGGGAGGGAGAAACGTGTTCTAACTCGCACACAAATCCAAGAGGGAAGGGGAAAAAATCCTTAAGTGGATGTACAGGAGGCACAGTGTATGAGAAGCAGCTGCTTTTCCTCTTTCATTCACCATCCCTAACGTGCGATTTTCCACAGTATCCCCCCACAAAGACAAGTCGACAATAAGATCTTGCCCAAGAGGCCCGTGCAGGACTTTAAAAGCTACCCTTAATGCCATTTTCCATGTGCTAGCTGAGAGCCGCTTAAACTTCACAAAGAAAAATGCATCCCATTCAGCAGTATCCGAGAGGAGCTCATCTCCACTTCTGTAAAGTGTCCGTTTCCTATTTCTCAGCTACACTGATTTATTCCCAACTGCAAAAAGCACACGGGTGCTCCCGGTGCCAGCTCCAAACATCTCTTGCTATGGAAACCAACAACTGATTATTAACTCCAGCTCAAGGCATCAAACTGAAGAGTCGCATAAAATCCGTTCTTGTGAACACTGGGGATGCAAACAGAGAGTACAGCAAGGAGGGCATGCTGGAATCAGCCTGCTCCTGCATGGCACTCTAAGCTGCTTTATGTGCAATAAATGTGCTCATATGCTGACAGGGACCCTCTGGTTCCTGAAACCCTGTCCATGTCTGTTCTGTCAGGTGACTTAACAGAAAATGTTCTATTTCAAAGCTGGATTAAAAACATGCTGCCCCATGGGATTGCTTATATTTATATACTCTAAGTGGAATAAGGCTATTCACGCTTGAAACATTTGCATGTTGACTGACTACAAATAATGGTTTTCTTTCGTGGCTGACATGCCTGCTATGCATAGAAAGTGATCCTAAAAAAAGCATTTAAAAGATTTAAGGTGAAGTAAAAACAGTAGAAAAAAAAAATCATATTTGAAATTACAGCTGCTTTTCATTCTGGAGGGGACTCTTAACTCTGTCAGAGTGTTTTCCAAAAGAATGAGATGAGTTGTACTACTCTTCCCAGATTCTCCATGGCTGTCTGCTTGTTGGTTCTGTGTTCTTCTAAAATACTTTCTGTCATCACACAGAGTTCATACAGGAAGCTTAAGAAGTCAGAAAGTATAGTCTATATTGCTTATTGAGTACTAGAATGTTTTCTCAAAAAAATTCTGTTCATTTGGTCCCAGAGGTAGCCTTCATTCTCCATTTGGTCTGTTTATATGTAAATATCCAATTAAAATGACAGTCCAGTGTCACTATTCAATTCATGCCACTTTGCTGTGGATGATCTCTATGCAATCTTGTCAGAGAAGCTGTGAAAAGAAGATTCTGTAATCACAATCTTACACAGTTTTATGGAAACCTTATAATCAAAAAATCTTAGTTATTAAGGAATGCTTGTGAAATATGCCTTTTGTCCTTTAAGAAATACTTTAGCAGGGCATGGGAAAGTTGTGTTGTTGTCATGAACCTTTAAAAAAGAGGACATTATTTCTGTCATATTTTGCTGACGCTGTGTGCTGGAGGAATAAAAAAATAAATAGGAATCAATAGCTGAAATATAATGTCACTCTTTAGCATTTAATATTTTTTGTTAGTTTTTCTTTCAGTAAAACAGGTGTTAGCAAGAAACACAATTGATAAACAAAGATGAAACTTTTGCTCTTACTATCATGTTTTATCTGCAATGTATCATTTGTGTCTGTCCAGTTGTTGGTAAAGTCTTCCTGGAAATATTAACTAATTTGAAAACAAGCAGAAAGGAAAAAATGAAACAATAGCAAGTCACTTAGGCCTTCTTCCTTCTTTATCACTAATGAAGAGCTGTAATTTGAAGTAAGGATGGGGAAAGCAAAGGGACACTTAAAATGCTGTTGATAAACATAGTGTAAGAAAGACAGATTCAACTACAGTCCAGCTGTATCCAGTGTGGTTTGTCTCATAGGATTGCTGTGGCCAGTTTCTGCTGCCTGCACTGTACAAAAGGGAGCTGGCAGATCCAGTCTTTGGAGAATTCTTCCAGTTTGGAGAACTGTTCAGATATTACAGAGACAGCACTGCAGTCACACTCAGCCACTCTTGGCAGTTAGCAGGGGAATGACCCTGAAGAAGAAAGAAGGGGAGATGGCTGAAAAATCAGGGATCTGATATAATTCGCGGATAGCACGTTGGGACCTCACAGGCATAAAGTGGGTGCTCCTAAGTATCAGGTGGCATTCAGTCATAGCACACGGTGTGTCAGTTTGCCCTCCTGTATCAGAGGTGTAATGCTGTCCCAGTTTCCGGTCCTGTGGTGAGAAGAACCCAACTCCATCTCTGATTCAGGATGAACATGCCTAAATTTCCCTGTTTTCTCCCATCTAGCTGCTAGGAAAGACTCTAACTCCAGCCTCACTTCTTCATCATCACATTGAAAAAATTATCTGTCAGTATTTAACAATGAAAAAATATTAGTAGTTGAAATTGGGCAGTGGTTGGAGTATCTATGCAACATTACCAAAAAAAAAAAAAGTTACACACTAGTTATTTTGAACGAGTATACCTCTTTGGTGCGTCCTATACCCTGTCTTCTTTTAACTTCAGTCTACTTCTGAATATAGACATGATTCAAGGTAGACCGTTCTTTTTAAAGCACGACAGCTTTTGAAACAGGTTAAGCCAAAAAAAGTAACAAAAAACTCTTGTTCGGAAATAAATTTCCACACATGGATTTAGTTCTTTGCAGGAACAGCTAATCAGAACAACCTTAAGGCAAAAGGGAGTGCTTTAATTATCCCCTTCTAAATGCTCATTAACCAGTTGTCCAGTAAGGGTGAGCAGTACTATTGATGCCAGTGATGCCCTGTGGCAAATTTTTAGCATCTACTTGTTAATAACAGTAACTTAGCATAGAAGGCTTATGGTTTCCTTAGTGAGAAGCATCAGCCCAGCTACTTGGACTGAGTGTAAAGTATCTGCCAGAAGACAAATTATTTCAAGTCTTTTCCTAATATTTATGCCCAAGAAATGGGAGGCTTTTCTCTCAAGAGGGATTGTGTGGGGAAATCTGTGTCTTCACTAAAATAAAATCCTGCTGTGTGAGATATGTCCTGCAATCTTTAATTGTTCCCACAGCAGCAAAAATTCCACATTCATTTCAGAAAAGTATTTAGGTGACTCCCAATTACTTCTCTCAGAGGACCAAAGCCTTCCATCATCCTTCCACTCATAATATGATTATTACTATAAAATAGCAAGTGGTGTAAGACCACTGCCTCCTTGAGAGAGAGCCTGTATTTCTCACTTAGCGAGCAAACAACTGGAAACAATTAACCAACTCTTGAACTCAGTGAAATTTAACTAACCCAGGACCATCTGGCATTGACTATCACTTCTCTACAGAAACACTTTGGTGTGCTGCTCAGTGTATTAAAAGTGCTTGCAAATATAAGCATAATTATGGAGAGCAGGACAGTCTATCTCACCTACTTCTAAAATTCTGACTCCTGCAGTATTCCTCTTAGGAAATCATAACTTGTTGGGCTCTTTGGGAAATGCTGCTTATGCAGAATATTTTGTTTTCACAAAGCAAGTTGTTTGGTAAGTGGGGTACTTTAAAAATATTTTTCCACCTGTTCTTCTAGAAGCGATAGAGAGAATGCAAGTTGGTGCATAAACTGGATTCTGACAATCAGATACAACCAAAGATCTGATCTTTAATTTTAAGGAATTGCCTACCATGCATGAGTTATACACTTTATGTGAAGTGGTTGTTGCCAGCTCAGATAGGGAAAAACACCCCTTAAATTAGCTGCAATATACTGTTCTAAACCAAATAAAACCATAGTAGAACAAACTTTTTTTCTTTAAATAGGAAATGTTTATCTCTCCTCCTTCAGATAGGTTTGTAGTCTTAATAACCATGCAATAGCATTTTATCTGTAAAATCATATCTTGTACAGGGACTTCAGAATGGCCACAGTATTTTTACTCCAGTTTAATCACATGCATAGGAGTCCAAAACATTCCTGTCTGTTAATTCACTTGAAATCACACTTATTAATAAATGCTTCTCTAAAGCAGTTTCAAGTACAGGAATTTCATACCAGGATTCTGTGACTCCTACATAGTGTTCCAGCACTATAAAACCTCACTGCTGAAGCTGTGCAAATATCCCACTGAGCAGGGATTAAATCCAGAGCATTAAAAATGTTCCAACAATTATTCTCCATCTCTTTCCCTACTCACCATGTGTGTCCTGATGGGTTTACTGACACAGCTACACAGCAAGTTGTCTGCGGGGCTGCCATGGGTTTTGTTTTTCATGGATGTGAATAATTTAAGTTTTGAAAACCGAGTAGGGTTTGGGGCTTTTTTCCTCTCTTGACTGTACACGATTTTACACGTGTAGACTGCATAGGCTATTTTAAGGTACTTCTTTGGGGTCTGTTGTATCTTTGTTTCTCCCAAACTGCACTGCTCTCCTGACAAACCTAAGGAGTAACTACCTTAATTTCTCACAACTCCTTAAATGAATATAATAGCGCATAAAATAAAGCGCAGACTTATCCCATTGCTTACCAGTTGACTCCATGCTTTTTACCTCATGTTTCCCCCTCCAGATCAGTGTTTGATTACAAGCAGTGCCTTAAGCCTCGCCCCAAGACTCCGAGATTCACTAACGGCGTCTTTTACGGGACGGGTGCTGGGACCTTGATCTCAGGCAACTAAATAAAATCTGGTTCTCCGTTACGCGTTCCTGTTGAGCCACAGAGAGACGTTCAGGGGAGGGGTGAGGCTCAGCTGCTTGTTTTGAGGAGACAAACGGCGGAGGCTGGGCACATGGAAATACCCATTACAGTTTCTGGTGCCGCACTAAAAGTACAATTTGCCTCCAGCCGACAGAGAGGGAGGAGGAGCCGACCGGCCCCTCAAGGCCCGGGGCGCCGCTCGTGCCGCTCGGCCCACGCGCTTCCCGCCGTCTCCGTAGCGCGCCGGACCCCGGCCAATGGGAGGGCGCGGCGCGGGTCACGTGCTCGCCCGGCGCGGCCACGTCATGGCGTCCGGGGGGCCCGGCGGGAGCGGAGCTGCCGAGGGGATGGAGCCGGCGACGGGAGAGACCGCCGAGCCCGCGGGCGCCGGCAGCGAGAGCGGCTCCTGCGGCTCTTCGCTCTCCGCGAGCTCCGAGTAAGGGTGGGGCAGGGCTGGGGAGGACGAGCCGCGGCGTCCCGTGGCCGGGGGCTCTCCGGGGGTCGCGCCGCCCCAGCGCAGCGGAGCCCGCGGAGGAGGCGGTCGGAGCGCCCCGGCGCTGTGGGTGGTGCGGTGCTAGTTTTACGAGCAGAGGACGGCTTGAGCTCTCTGAGACGTCTCTCTGCAGAGCCCTGACGGTAACGCGGCGAGCGGCAGCGTTAGTTCAGCTGCGGGCAGTCCTGGACTGCGTCCTGCATCCCAGCTGGACACGGCCTGGGAACCACAGGGGAGGGAGGGACTTGGCACACGTGTTATAAATGCGTTAGCAAGGGGAGGTGTAGTCTTTCTCTCTTAGTGTCCTGCCTTTTGGGAAATACTAAGTCAGCAGACAATTCTGTAACACTAATGCGTATTTTAAAGTTATAAGTGCAACCACCAGATTATTTATTTATATATTTTTAAATTTGGATAAAATTTATTTGGTTCCCTGGGGCGAAACAGCTCTGCTTGACACTTCAAATGTGTATTGCGGGGTCTAATCAATGACGTTTCATTCGGCTTGTTATTGTCACGATGCAATGCAGTGGAGAGAATAACCAGGAGATTTAAGGGGGAAAAGTTAGAAGTTTGTTCAAGTGCACTTTAGTTTGTAGTTGTTCTGTACCTCTGGCACAGACAAATCAGTCATATGTACACCTATTCTATTTTACTCCTACATTTATAAGCCAGAAGTCAACAGTAACATTTCTGTCTGAAGCCATGTTTTCTTATATTTTGTGTGTTTGGGTTTTTTCTTCCCTGTTTCTTTCATCTAAAATGCCTTTTTACTGTCATTCTTTATATATGTTCAGGGGATAAAGCTGTCTTCCACAGTTTTCAACACATAACACAATGTGTAATACTTGTAATAATGTGTGTAATATTTGTAATAATTTATCCAGTGATGAAGTGAAATGCATCTTTTCTGTTGTGTCGACCAAACTGTGAAGCTTTAATTACAGGACCAAATCTTTTCTTCAGCTGGACCTATAACACTCCAGCCTTCTGAGAAACAAGAGATTGAGATGTCACTTGTAAGCTGGAGAACATGAGTGTATGAACTGACATCCAAGCTGAAATTTTGACATCTACCCCAAAGAAGAAATAGCTTTTCTAAAGAGCACAGTCTCTTTTAAAGAGGGAATAAAAATGCTATGAGACATCACAGGAGTTTCAGCTAATCCAAATATTATTACTTCGTAAATCTCTAGTGTTTCCTTTTTTGGGGGAGTGGTGAGGGGTGTTTTTTTGTTTAATTGTTTTGGGCAGTTTTTTTGTTTGATTTTATTTTTTCCTAATTTTGCTTACACGTACCAGAATGCGGGAGTACTCCTAAAAAAATAAATCAAGGAAAAATTCTTGTCACATTATTTCTTGCCTGCCATCTCCTGGGACATGTTGGGTCAGATAGTGTCTGGCCTTGACAGCCTTTAGGTGTTGTTATCATTCTGATACTTTCTTGAGTAAGAAGTCAGGATTTTGAGTAAGACTTAGGAGAAGTTAAGAACTCTGATTTATCCCTGACCATCAGATACAGAAAAATTATTACAGGTGGTGGCTCTTCTTTTAAACTACCTACTTAGGCAGAAAAGGTAATAAATGCAGAGGAAGTAGATGTCATTTGCTCCTGTCTGCAACATCCATAGACTTCTTTAAGTAACTGGGGCTCCAGAAAGAGAGTAATGGCATTGTTTTCTGTGTTCTTAGTCCAGCCAGATCCTCTCATGGAGCCCTTAAAGGTGCTCTGGTGCAGTGTCTTTGTATAATGTTCTCTGTTCAGCTAAACTTTGAAGCTTTATCGTTTATCTGTGTTTTCAAATTAATGCTTTATTTGAATTATTTAATACTAGCTTTAAACAAAATTTGCACTCTTTATTCAGTAAAATTATAGTATAAAATGTATGAATATATTTGTTAACTTTAAATAATTATATTAATTATGATGTAAGTTTCTATTCTAGTTTTTCCTTATATGATTTTTATGAAACAGGGAGACCTCTTTGTCATCTAGTCAGGAAGAATTAACGGGGCTGGTCTGTTCCTGAAAATCTTCCATAAGAACATCCCAGATAATTAAACCTCTGACTACCCTTCTTACTTTGGCCATTATTGATCCTCATCCATCTGTGGTAACACTCCATGGTTCACCTTGAGGTTCATTTGGTCTGTTTCCTCGCAGCAGCCATTTTTTGGGTGGTTTTTTTTCTCAGCCACAAGAGCATGGTTTCCTTCAGTCTCTTTCCCTTTAAAATGTGTTTATACACTACTTCTTATTTGTCTCTATGCTCTGGGTATGTTCCAGTTATTACATCTTTCTTAAAACATACTGTCCAAAACTGGACATGGCTGACACATCCCTGTTGCCAAATTAGGACAAAAAATTTTTTGCACTGTGCTGATGGTAATTCTGTTACCACATCCTGGAGCTGCTTTGGCTTTGCTTTCCAGCAGCATGTTGCTCTTGACTTTAGGTGATCCACTCCAGCTGCCAGAACTGTTTCTGTAGCAGTGGTGCTTCTTTACATTTTTAATGTGTATTTTTGCATGGGAGCTTGAATATGCTGTGTGGAACTTGGCTTTTAAAAAGTGTTACTTAGGTTTCGTCTTAGATTGTTTTGGGGTTTTTTTATGTTAAATTTAAGTGATTTTAAAGTATTAATCTTCTCTTTCCAGAGGGTTGGCAGTACAGTCTGTCTTCCCATAGCATTGTAGAATATTCTAAGTTAGAAGGAACCCACAAGGATAAACAAGTCCAGCTCCAGGCCTTGCACAGGACCACCTCAAAAATCACATCATGATTGTATAACAAATGCATAAGGGAAAAAATAAGGGAGAGAACAAATAGGATGGAATTTTTTCTCTTAGATCAAGTCCCATCATGCACATGAATGTAATTACTAATTAAAACTTGCATGAGAAAGAAATGGTTTGTGTTGTATTTTGTTTTTTGTTTTCTGAAAAGAGAATACTTTTTTTTTGCAGTGGCTATTTTCCTGTAAGGCATTTGAAGAAACTATTTTAACATCTGAGAGGGATGTCTTTCCTTGATGCCTTATCCATCATTTATCTAAGACAGGCTCTAACCCTCACGGCAGACTTAAAGCATTTGAGACCTCAATGCTCAGGAGGCAACTTTTTTTTTTTTTTTTAACCCTTGCATTCTCTCTGTCCCCTCCCTACTTAAAATAATCAGATATCAATTGCATAGTAATCTTCTTTATTAGAGCTCACTGATCATTCTTTCTTTTCCAGTGACCTTGAGCCTGAGTGGTTGGATGGTGTTCAGAAAAATGGGGAATTATTTTATTTAGAACTGAGTGAAAGTGAAGAAGAAATTCTGCTTCAGAACAGCTGTCCAGAAATGCCGACAGTGAATCATGTCAGGTTTCGTGAAAATGAAGCTGAAATTATTCAAGAGGGATCACGAAAGGAAAGAAAGTATGAACTGAAGAAATGGACCAAAATACTAAAAAAGAAGAATCTTTTACCAAAACGTTCTGGTAAGAAAGGCAGTGGAGGCTGTAATGTGCACTCCACTGGTCCTACTTCCATATTGAAACACCAGTCTGCTCAGAAAATGGGTGTCACTGTTCAGCAAAAGTACAAAGATGTGTATGTTTATGTAAATCCCAGAAAACTCTACAGTGCTGGGGAAGAAGAGCAGCAGAGGCTGCTGGAGGCCTTAGTAGGGATTGTCCATCAGTCTTCATGGAGCAGCAGAAGAGTGGAAAAACAAGGCAGGAGGGAAAAAGGCAGCAGTGAAGAGAAGCTGGTGGTACATGGCTTAGTGCCAGGTAGTTCTGCAATGAAAACAGGTCAAATCTTGATTGGTAAGTAACTGAACGAGTAGTCAACTTCCGCATTCCTCCTTTAAAATGAAGATTTATGGTTTTTTTGCTTTTTGAGGCAGCTGACTTGAATATTCCTAAAATATAATCAATTACATCAGTTCTTGAGAGATTATTTTAAATCAGTGTCATTGCATCTGATGTTTTGTTGCCTAGTCAATCTTACTATATTAGTGGTTTTAAGAACATGGCACATAACCTAAAAGGTGTTAATACAGTGAGGAGTGTACAGAGATTGAGCAGCTTGAACTTGGAGGAAGAAGTATGGCCTCACCATCTTTAATTTAGTGCAGGATTTGCTCAGTAGAGAAGTGGAATTGGGGAAAAGCTATAGTCCGCCAAGTACTGCATTTAGATTTCTTTCTTTTCCACAGCATCTCCCTTAGATAAAAAGCTTTATTGTATATATACATTAAATGAATTTTGTATCATAAAAATGAGGAAAAAAAATACCAAGTAAGATACAATCATACGTTACAAAAGTTCTGCACAGCCTTGTTTGGGTTTTTTTCCTGTTTAGCAAGTCTAACAGCAGCTTCCTCAGCAGCCGTGATTTTGGGAGGCTCCAAATCCATGGCAAGGCTGCAGTTTGGGGAGGCAGTGAGCCAGTATAGCTGCTCTCTTTTGTGTTGGTTTGGCTCATTGGACACTTCCATGAGCTGATGCAACTAAATAACCTGGCAGGAAACTAACCCAGAAGAAAAACTGGCTGTCTAGTGTTTTGCTGGTGTAGTAAGTTAAACTTGGGCTGCAGAAGGTCTGACAAGCACTCAGATGTGAATAATGGAGAGGAATGAATTGCTGTGAGTGGTAGAGGGGGAGCAGAAATACTCCCACTTTCAGCACTGAGGCCATTAAAAGGACTTGGCACTCACAGGATGTCAACCTCCAAGACAGTAAATGTGAGACAACCAGGCTACATCTGTTATGGGTGGGTCATCATTGTTTAATGACCCTTGAAGTTGGTCGCTCACAGAGTCAGAGAGCAAAGATGTGACGTTGGTTAGAACCACAGTAGCACAAATCCCACAAAGTCAGCACGAGTGCTTTTGAAATTCCAGTGTTGTATGTGTAAAAAGGCACATCGACCAGTGCTTTGACTGGCTGATTCTCCCAGCACGTGTTTTTGGTAGGGGTGCTCAAGAATACTGCAGAGGGAAAATGGGACAACTTTCAAATTGTACCCGCAAGAACTGATTAGTCAAGAAGTGGGGGATATGGACTGAGGGGGAGGAGAGAGAGAGCTTCAACTTGATCTGCTTAATGATATTTAATCTAATTAGTTTAAGAGTGCGTATTTGTAACCTGTAAGTTAGTTTTGGGACACAAATTGGTATATAACATATTTATAAGAGCACATGTGAAGTCAGAACATCCTAGCAAGTACCAGATCCAGGAGATCAAGCTGACCTAACCAGAGATAGTATTTCGTCTGCTGCTCTTAATGCTTCCCAGATCTAGTGAGGACAGAAGCTTTGGGGTTTTTTTGTTTGTTTCAAATAGAACATTTAGCTTAATCTAAAGGGTCTTGCAGTTTAATATGTCCTAGGCTATCGTCAACCCTTGCCTTGTTTTTTGCACATTGAAAATAAAATAGTTTTAAGCATACTGGAGTTATTCAGCTCTCAACTGGGAAAATGAGCTCTATTCAGTGCCAACAGTATAAAATGTATAATTTTCATATAAAAATACTTACAAATTATATATCTATAGTGAAGTTGAGTACTCTGGAATTTTTATGTGGTGTCTAGAAATAGGGATGCTTTGCATAAATTAGATGTTCAGATTTCAGTGTTGTCTGTAGAAAGAACATACGGGGAAAAAATGCTGTTCTTATCAAAAAACTGTCTGGCTTACTGCTTCTGTATTGCATATGACAAGATGGGATAGCTCACACAAAGCCTGATTTAGAAGCAACCGTAGTTCAACAGATAGCTCCTCAGATAGTCACAGGAGCTGGAGTTGGACAGAAAGTTCAAGAAAAATCCAGTAGAACTTTGCCTTTCAGTTGTTCTTGATAAAAGTGGGTTTTAGGAATCCTGTTGTGAATTGTGGAAACAGTCAGGAAAGAACATTTTTGTGGTCAGTCTAAAATTGAAAATTAACACAAAAGTGAGCAGCTTTTTAAGCCATCACAAATGAGGAATACCTGATCAGTACAGCATGATACCTGCTGGGTGGTCTAGTTATAACTTGGTTTATCTTCATTGGCCTGTATATGCATAAACATTAACCTGTTCTTCTTTTGCTTTTCAATATTTTAATGGCCTTTGGTGGTGCAGACCAACTCTGTAGTAGTCTTTAGTGAGGCAAGTCTAAACTATATTTTCCTTTAAAAATACATACTTTAAAATCACATCTGGTGGTCTTCCTGGTGACCAGTTTGCAGCACTCATTTTGAATCACAAAGTGGTTAATGCTTTAACATTTTTAGTAGAAATAATTGCTTTTTCCATCCTTAATAATCACTTTCCTCAGGTGGCTTCTTTTATTTGTTTTGAAATGCGTATCCCTTATAGCTTTGAACACTTAAACCATCTGTTTATTATTTGTGCAATACACTTTAATTTTTGTTGTTAAGATTGCATATGGAAGTCGTAAGTCTTGTTGCTGTGCTTTATTAACCAAGTGGAATGCAGGCACTGACCATATGAAAGTAAATACAACAGTTTTGCAAGCTAAAAAACCCTGCTGCTTTATAACTCTTAAAAGATGGCACTCTGTCCTTGTGTTGTTTATCAGTTCATTTCTCTTTTTTTAATATTTAGCAGTTCAGCATCCATCTTAAATTTTTGAAACAGAAAAGCCCTCATTGATTTTCAAACTCTCATTGTCACTTCAATTTTGATTAAGATGAAATACAGTTGCTTCTATCTCATGCTTTTTAAGTGCCTTTTGTATTTTTGGCAAAACATTTTCCTTGCTTAGGGTAGTTTTCAACACTATGCAAAGCTTGGTCTGCTGTGGAAAACTTTCTAGTCTCATCTTTGAGCATACCTTCAAAGAGGAAAAGTTTCATGAAATACTCACATTTAGATCCAGACAAATAAGGCTTGTGATAGGTAGTGCCATTATAATTTGATTCCCACCCCCCTTCAAATTGAAACCTATTGGATTTACAGCAGGGGAAACTTCTTGGAAAGTCTGATGAGCATCATCTTTACTATAGTACAAATGAAAAAGTAATTCCAGTGACACTGAAAATACAGCAAAGTTTTTTCACTAGCAGAGTGTACTTTTTTTATCCTCTTTGAAACTTACTGCTCTCGTCACCAGATATCTCAACATGAATCTTCTCACCTTATCAGTATGTACAATTGTCCACAAATTGTGAAAACTCCCTATTGACAGGAATTAATTGTGGATTATAGTAAGGATGGGCTATAATAATCCAGTTTTGAACAGATGTGCAAAAGCCACAGGCTGCTGTTGAAAGCTGCACTTGAAAGTTCCATATCATTAGAGTCCTGTCAGGAAAAAAAGTTCTTGAAAGGCCCAAAATACTGTGAGAGTTTGAGGTTTTAATGTGGAATTACCATATATGGTATATTTGTTGAAAACCCTCCAAAGCAGAGATGTTGGGCACACAAGATGGAAACAGAGGTTGGATGAGCTTTGCTGTGTTCTCACTGTGGCGTTTGGGATGGTTTTTTTGTTCTTTTAATCTCCTCTTGAAGCATAGCAGCATTGGTTTGGATGAAAGCAGCCTGCTAACATATAAAATAAGTAACTGATCTGGCTTTCTTCAATAGGAATGTGTTCCATAGTTTGCCTTTTTTGGAAAGGCATATGTGAACTTTTATAAGTGCTCCCACCAAGTCATTACCAAGAACAGAGAAAACTAAATATCAGGATTCCATGACAAAAGTGTCCTCAATCTTCACCCATGTGAACAACTTGATTCTCATGATTTCAGAAAAGATGTTCACTTCCCATCACGGTATGGAAGTGGTGTTCACTGACCAGTCAGTGTCCCTTGGCTTAATGCAGTAGAGATCTTCTTTTAGAAATGATGCTTGCAGGTTTATCTCTAGTTAACAGAAGTAATAGTCCTGTGCCTCAAGTGGCAAAGAGATAGGCCTCTGCTAGTGCCTCACCACCCTCACAGGGAAGAATTTCTTCCCAATACGTAATCTAAACTACACTCTTTCAGAAGGACGTGTATTTTTTCTAAAGATAAATTTGTTGACTCAAGGACTGATATCCCAGAGCCCCCCGAAGAAAATTCATTTCCTCTATTGCAGTGGCTCACTGCAGCTCTAAAAATGGAACTGAATGAGACTTGGTTCTAATGTTTCTCCCTATATCTGTAATTCAGCAGTGTTTTAGTCTGGGATGATTTGACTTAACCCTGCAGACCATGGAGGTAGACCAAACTAAACAATTGCAAATGCTATTTACACTTTGATTTCATTTAACCTAAATTGTTTAAGCATTAGGTAAGTGAAATTAGATTAAACTTTATACAATTGCGCTAATTGTTTTATGTACTTAATGTCCGAAGACCTAAATCAGTGTGTCTTTCTGTAGTTTTACACACTGCTAATGGGCAGGAAAGAATTCTCAAATAAAATGTGGATGTAAAGATTTGCATGTATAAACTCTTTCACTGCAATTTGTTACCACACTGAGTAGAGCTTGTGGTCATGTCCTGCTTTAAAGATATTCTGGGTTCATAATTTTACATACGTCATACTTTGCCCAGTGATGTCATTTATTCTGTTACTTCATAGTCTCTATTCTTTGATTTCTGTTGTGTTTCGCAAAAAGGAAAAAATGCAAATACCCACCCTCACCACCTCCACCCCCAGGTCTGGAAACTCCATACTGATCAATATAGATTTTCTCAGTTGTATATCAAGTTGCTCTTCTTTGCTAGGGCTACAGTGTTTTCTGGCAGAAGGAAGGCAGCCTTAGAGGACTACTTGGGCTGTGTCCTCTGGAAAGCTGCTCCATCTATGGTACATGATTACATTTTTACCAATTGAATGGAATAAATATTTACTGCTGCAATGAAAGTTTTACGTATGTGCATTAGGCGTTGAATAAATAAAACACTTTGAGTATGTAACATGTAAATACTGATGCCTCTTCTCCTTTCAAAGTGACTTTGTTTATTCCACCCTGGGAGATGTGGTTCCAAAACATTCCCTCCAGTGCTAAGGTGGGTATGTCTTTACAAAGGGTGTGCAGCTCCTCTGAATGGCTTTGTGGGTCAGGTTGTCTTCACAACAGAATTCCTAAGGATCCAGTCAAACAAACAGAACACAACTGTTGTTTAAGCAGTACTTTAGATGAGTACAAGTGGAATTTATGCTTTCTCTTGTAGTTGTGAATTATGGTCTTTAATACTGTGTTCTTAACAAAGAACATAGTAATCCTGTTTATAATTCTTGTTACATTAGAGTAGTCCGAGTGCTCTGCTTTTCATTACTAATTTTCATGTCCTGAGGCTCTGGCATAGACTTACTGAGTTGCTTTTGAATGCTGTTTAACTTTCAGCTTTTCTATCTTTGAATTACTGTTGTGTTGAAGGTTCAGCAAGCTAAAACTTAACTGTGCTGTGCATCAAGAAAGAGAGATATTTCTTGAAAAAGAAAAAGAAATTAAACATATGAATGTGTAGAATGAAACTAACTTTTTCTTGGTTTTGCTGTCAGGAGTAGGAATGAATTTTCCTTTAATGTAAAATAAGAGTGAGCAGTTGGTTGTTGCCTGGTGTATTAAAGAGGAATATTGCTTGCATTTTGGGGGTATTCAGTGCTTCCTTAGTGATGGTTAGTTAAGAAGAATGTTTTTTCTCTTGTTGGCCTTGATTATGAGTTGCACTGATTTTGAACACTCGACCTTGTACATGGGAAGGATTCCAGTTGCATTTAATGGTACTTAACAACAAGGCAGAACACAGAAATAATAACTGTCAGTATTCTTCTAAACTTGAACATTCTGTGGCCTTTAATAGATTATCGGGAGATGGGGAGACCTTAGAGAGTCAGGTTTTGCTTTTTCTTAGTATGCATGTCATTATCACTGTGTGAGCTTGAGCTGAGCAAGTCTTCTCCCTAGAAAATTGAAGTACATACTGAACCTTGCAGTGGTTCAGTGCTTTATTTCTGCTCTTGATCACATATTTGCTGCCAAGTCAAGGCTTAAAATATAGCTATGCTAAATATGCATGTTTACTACAAATCCATATGATTTTCCTAATCCCAAGTGATGAACACCATATTAATAATCTTGGAGAGGCTGTGGAGGTACTTTTTAGGGGAGTCTCCGTGCAACTCAAGGAAAATGAAGATTTGCCTCTGGAAAGGAACCAATGAATCATCAAGTCCTATATCCTGGTGCCACTTGCAGTCACTTCTTATAGTTCTTGTCATATATTTATGTTGCCTCACCTTAGGTATTTTGCTCTAGGTAGTCTTATTGGGAAGTTTTTAGAAATTCTCTGGTTAGGGTCTGCAGAACCTTCTGATTTCCACTCTAGCTTTTTTTTCACCTAAGGCTTTGTTCACCTCACCTTTAACCAAGAGGTTCTTCATTTCCCATGGTCACTGCAGTCTTACTTCTATGTATCTGATCTCATTTGATTTCATTTTCCTTGAACAGGAGTATACTATTTCATTCCATTATATTTCTGTTATTCCAGTAATATTTATTGGTTTCTTCCTCTGTGATGCAGTCTTTCTTTTATACTAAAAAGTACATCCAACTTTGGGTGCTGACATCAGAGAAACCAGAAGGTCTCTGCTTTTAGTGAGAGTTTTTCTGATTTAGGTTCAACCTAAAATCTCACCTTAAATGTTGGACTGATGTTCTAAATTGCCGGGTTAAGTAATCAAATATTTTGGTTTTAGTCTTCCACTACCATACCTGAAATATTTTTAGTATGTATCCTTTTTTTACTGCTGCTTCCTTTTTCTTTTCTTTTTGAAAGTAGATGAATGATCAAAAAAACATTTATTTTTACTTTCCAATTCCTATGCCTTTTGACAGGTCTATGCAGTTTTATATCTTGATGTTATTTTACTTTTGTGTTTTCTAACTTCCCAAGTTTTTCTTTTCCACTGGTCTCATATCCCTCTTGCACACTCCATGATTAAACATGCATCTTTATGAGGGGGGATGAGGCATGGGTTATCAATTAATTATCACTGGGATACTTCTTGAGAATATTTTCCTTCACTTCAGATAGAAGTCCCAGTTCAATTTTTGTACTTGAAACTGGAATGTGGATTTTAAGTTTGTGAGCTCTAATTTGGTTCTGTTTGCTTTTGTAAGTGGTGCCTTTAATTTTTTAAAGCTTTTCCACTTGCAGTTAATGACTTTTTCTTTGGGATCCTAAGTTTTTTTCCCCCCCATTTCCTGTGATGGTAAGGGTGTCAGACATAGAAAATCCAAGATGCTGTTAGGCAGGAAAAACTGCCAGATAAAAACACGGAAAGGAGGAGCCACAGCAGGGGACAAGGAATGAAAAAGAAGAGGAAGGACTAAATTTGATATTTGTTGTGTTTCCTGGTCAAGTAACAAGAGTGATACAAGCCTGGATGGAGGGGTGAGGCTTGGAGAGTTTAATACAGAAGGGCCGCCAAGATGATGGGAGGGATGGAGCAGCTCTCCTGTGAGGAAAGGTTGAGAGAATTGGATTTTTCAGCCTGGAGAAGAGAAGCTTTGTGGTGACCTAATTGTGGCCTTCCAGTACCTGAAGGGAACTTAGTGGAAGAGACNTTCCAGTACCTGAAGGGAACTTAGTGGAAGAGACACATTTTACAAGGGCATATAGTGACCGGACAAGGAGGAATGTCTTTAAAATGAATGAGAGTAGGTTTAGTTTGGATATTAGGAAGAAATTCTTGACTGTGAGGATGGTGGGATACTGGAAATGGTTTCCAGAGAAGCTGTGGCTGCCCCATCCTTGGAAGTGTTCAAGGCCATGTTGGATGGGATTTGGAGCAACCTGATCTAGTGGAAGGTGTCCCTGCCCATGGGACTAGATGATCTTCAAAGTTCCTTCAAACCCAAACCATTCTATATTTCTGTGATTTTTTGTAAAATTATATGAGACTGGCAGTAAGGCCTTAAGAGCATTGAGGTAATAGACTAAAGGTAGTAAATGCTGCATGTAGAAGATGTAACAAATACACATTTATGACCATTTGAATGTCATCTTAATTTTTAAAACAAGATATTGTGTGGTGCAATACCAACCAACTTCCTCACTTCTTGTCTGTTTCACCTCCAGGAGATGCTCTTGTTGCTGTAAATGATGTCGATGTGAATGCCGAAAACATAGAAAGGGTTTTGTCTTGCATTCCAGGTCCCATGCAGGTACAGTAGCTGAACATTTATTCCAAATGTCCTCTGTAAAAGTTAGTACTGTTTCTAGCGTATTTTTCATCAGGAAACAGAATTTAGGGGGTCTTTCTCTTAGAACTTCCTCAGTTACCTTTTGAATGTGTTGCTTCAGTCAAAGTTAGAGTAGAAATTTCAGAGTTTAATTCTGGTAAGTTAAGTGAAAATAGGTAGGGGCAAGGAAGTGGCCCAGGCCAATGTGCTGTTTATAATCAGCCAGTCAGAAAGCACACACAGCATTGTGCAGGAGGTAGCAGCACACTTGTAGGTTTAGAATAACCACAACACCTGATTTTTTTGCCTGTTGTGAGAATCAAAGTATCTTGTGCTTGCAGAATTCTGAGTGTTCATGTTTCTCTATGAGAACTAGTACGTATTTGTGAAAAACTCATTATTTTGTTACCAATTGCATCAAAATTAATGACTTCTTGTTGAATTAACTCCTTTGAGATCCACACAAACTTTTCACCAGCAGTAGTTGTAGTTATGGGCAAAGTATGGTTGCTTTGAGTTGTTTTGAACCCTGATCTCAGCAAATGAAGGACAAGGTATGGAATGCTGTGATGCCTTTGCTCCTGGTGAGCAGTAGGGTTGGAGATGTGCAGTCCAGCACTAGCATGCGTGAAGCAAGATACTGATGCCTTGCTTAAAAATAAACATGTCAGCAGAATAGTAGTGGTGCTTTTTTTGTCAGTTACTGCATTTAAAATGGTAATAATTGCTCTGGAAATACTTAAATAAATTAATTATATCTTCATCAATATAAACAAGACTCACAAACCACAAATGAGTATAAAAAGAAGCCTGAATTAACAAGTAGTGCTATCAAAAATATTAAAGAGCATTTAAATGGAGAAATTGATACTGCTTTAATATTTAAATAGAAAAAAAAATTCTTGGGGTTCTAAGAGCTGTTAGATTGAATACTCTTTAAGATCTTTCAAAACTCAACAGTGATGAAAATTGATAGAAGTAATAAAAATTGATTTAAAAAAAAAATCTGACCTGATGAATAATGTTTCTTCCCCTAAAACCTACCATATATATCTGTTCTTCTAGCTGAATAATAATTTTAGAGCTCTAATGAAGAATTAAATAAGTAATAAAGAATTAGGTACCTATTTCAGAACGAAACCAGGAGAGTGTTACTTAGGATGTTAGTAGCATAAAATTTATTATTTTGAGTTACTCTGCTTAAATCCACTTCCTAGTGGACAGGAAGACAAGATAAAAGTTGCAACTTGGAGGTAGGAGCAAGAGTAGGTTAAAAATTACAATTTCTCTCGGTAGTTTTTCTTCAGCTAGAATATACAAGGTGATAATAATAATAAAAATGTTTTACAGTCCAGAGATAAAAAGTGGAAATTCCATGTTCTCTGAAATGTGAAAGTTCTGTTTGCCACTTACGTAGTGCAAGTTCCTGTGGAACTACATCTGCAACTGCAGTGAGATTGAGTACTGGCATGTCAGTTCAGGAAGCTTTCCAAGATATCTGACAGTCTGAAGTTCACCTAAGCTACTGCAGTTGTGGTCAGGTACTGGCAGAACTCCACGGGAGAAAAACCTTGTGTTGTCTGTCTTTGACCAAATACGGAGTTGCTGTAACTGTTATTAAATAGAGAATTATTAAAAAAGCAGAGATGATACAGTTTATGTAATTGTATCCTCGCTAGATTAGACTATACATGTTGCTAAAATGCAGTGCAGCCCTTTCTAGAGTAGTTACTTGTAATGCAGCGTTAATACTTATATTGTCGGTAAGGCTGTCAAGTAGACAGGGAGTCCTTGAAATGTAGAAGAGTTTGTCATGTTGGCTTTCCAAATCCTTTTATTAAAGTGCAATTATTCCTTTTCTGCTGTGCAGTTTGTGTCAAGCCAGAGAGTGGTCGCTAGAATAGACCAGTGGAGATTTAAATACAGAGTTCTGGTTTTTTTGCAGTGTGGAATACTGCAATCACGCTGTTGAAGAAACAGAGAGTTGTTTTATCTGACGTTCTGTAATACAAGCAAAATGGTTAATGTATTCTCATTCATATTACGTTGCAAAATATCAAAAAAGATGCAGTTTAAAGCCTTTTTACTTACATGCAAGTTATTCCATAAGTGAAGTCCCTACTCTTCTGGTTTCATGCTAAAAATTGCTAGAATTAATTTCAAAAACTTAACTACCTAGATTCTCTCCATTGCAGCATGTGACATAACATACAATTTTGTTTTTCTTACCTCACTTTAGGAACTAGGTCTAGGCTTGTAAGGGCTAGTTCAGTGTATTCACTGAGCAAGAAGTCCAAACGCTACATCAGTCCTTTTTTTTTCACATTTCTGTAATCAAAATAGTTGCTGTTTCCCAGCACCACAAGACAAGAGAAGACAGAATAGGAAGGCCAAACTATGCTAAAAGAACATACTCTTCTTTACTCTGATACTCAGAAGTTGCACAACCATTTAACACAAAACTTTCTAAAAACACTCAGCCTCAGGCAGACCATTTAGAATCAGAAATTTCAGCCTGAAATTTTGAGTTGCAGTTGTGCAAACCATAAGCACATGGTAAACAGATACTAAAACAGGAAACAGCAGGCAGTCTTTAAAAGGCAGGCGATGCCCCCAGCTCAGTCTGTAATGAAATCCATATTCCAAGCCATACAGCTTTCTTGCAGATGGACAGAAATCATGCCTTTCTGGGGCAGACCAGTGCTATAACAGCTACATTTTCTCTTTCTACACTGAGAAATTTATGACAGTATTAAGAAACAAATTAAGTACAGAGTGATCTTCCAATCTTTATTTTCCAGCTTCCAGCAGTTAATAGTTAAAGACTTGTAAAATCAGTTATGGGTTTGTACATTCTCCTTTGTTTCTTAAAATTCTTTTGACCTCCACAGCGTGCTGTAGCAATATATGTAACTGATTTGTACTACATTCATTATCATTGGCTTTCAAATTGCCATCTAATTAAGTGCATTTCATACTCCCATGCTCCTGTGTTATGAGGAAAAGTTAACTGTCCATGTCTCGCTCTTCTTATCCTTCCATGGCTGTGGAGAGCTCTGTCATGTTCTACTTTAGTCACACATTTCTTAAGCGGAAAATTCCCATCCATGTCCTTCACAGTTTGCTGTTCCTGCCACCTTCTTGCTGTTTGATTCTCTCTCTTCTTGAGAACTACTCTAAGGATTGAAAATATGTGCATGATATATAGAGTGGAATACTAATGTTTTTCCTATTCTTCATGTCATTTTCTTCTCTGTTTTCTCTTGTGCATTGAACTGATTTTGTTCAGGAGAAATGGAATCAAAGCTGTGGAAGGTTTCATAGTACTTATAAAAGGGAACTTCAGTAGTCATATTTCATGAGATCCTGTGCACTGCACAGGATGAAGATTCATTTCTTCGCCAAAAAAAACCCCAAAAGTTTTTTCAGTTGTGTAAAAATGCAGTCTCTTGGTCCTTTTCTATTACAGTGATGTAGGAGTCAGCATGGGTGCCTCCAGGATGAGAGAGAGTTAAAGTTCTGTTCAGTCCAATTTGTTTTGAACTCTTCCCTGGAGGATCATACGGTTGTGTGTCTAAGACAAGACAGACTGAGTTTGTTTTTTTGTAAAACTGTGAGACTGAAAGATAGACTGCAGCAAGAATGACATCTGTGTGTCATTAGTGTAGAGACTGGAGCCTAAGTGTCATGAGTAAATGTCCGCAGACAAGATGTAGTAGAAGTTAAGAGAAATAACCATTGAGCCTTGAGCAAATCTGCAAAAAGTTAAGCAGGGTATGAGGAAAATGCTCGGAAATATATGTAGATGGCGTGACAAAGAAAGAGCACTGAGTCACAGAATGCTGGAGAAGAAAACATACACTTCTGAAACTGTCAACTATCAAGTTACTGGATCTTAAAAAGCAACTGCTGCTTAGCTGGACTTTCCTGCTCCTTGAGCCCTGTTAATGTGCTGTGTAAGGAATCAAAACTGGAATGATGAGGAGAGGGTGAGGGATGAGTTACTGTCAGAAACAAAAGGGGTAGTACTGGGCAGGAGAGCAGGATTGAGTGCAGTGCTGTACCAGGGAAGAGGAAGAGAAAAGAGACAAAAGGCTGATAGCAGTCCAAATAAGAGAGGAGAAAATTAATGAAAAGTGTTGTGAGAGGGAGTAAAGTGGAACGGGAAGGTGGCAGCCAGTGACATAAATGTAGCTGTAAGAGCTGACGGTGGCACTTCTCTCTGAGCTACTTTGACAGGCAGTGGGTGTTTTAAAGCATCATTATTTCTTGCTGGCACTCCTCTCTTGAAGTATGTGTATACACATACACCATTATGAAAATTCTGTATTTAAATGGATAAATTACCTCTGCTTGGGCTTCTCAAATTTATCGCAACTGGGAAAATATAAATGGATTTTGTTGCATCAGTCCTTAGGCTAAACTGTCACTGATCTCACAAAGAAGCAGGATTTGGTGTGATGTGTTATGTTCAGAACTTCCCAGTCAATAGGCCAGTTAGGGGTATTTCAAGTAGGCAATCAATCTTGAGTGAAAACATATGAATGAGAGAACTAAGACCATGCCTACTTAGTCCAAATATATCTTCAGACACTTTGAAGACTGATAAAAAATAAAGTCTCATCCAAGAAAATAAATGAATTTTTTCTCCTTGGAAATAACAATTTTACACTCAGCCAAATGCTAGGTGCTCCTCACTCTTCTTTCACACTTAGATTAATATGTTCATTCACAAAAAAAGAAAAAAACTCTTTCATCACTGCTAGAACAACTAACAAACACCATTTTTGTAAGTCAGTGTTTATAAAAAGTAGGTCTATAAAGCAAATTTTGAAACATATTTCCACATCAAGTTTGGATTATGTATTGCTTGTGAGTCAGGAAATAAGCATTTATTCTAAAATTCCTAGGGTTTAATTTATTTGGGAAATAAGGAACAGTAAACATCATGCAATTTTTTGGCAAAATAAGCTTGATCATCTAAACTTTTAAGTTTTTTATTTAAGAGAGGATGCTCTGTGCTTTGATTTTTTTTTTTTTTGTTCTAAAGACAGCACAACAAAGGATGTAAACAATTTTTATGCTACTTGGTAGTTGTGTAAATTGTTAAATACAGCAACAAAACTCTTTGCTGATTAAAGTTTAAAAAAGGAGAAAAGTTCACATGAAAGATTGAAAGAATTGCTACTGTTACAATTCAACAGACTTTTGCAGTTTAATGTAAATTTAAACTGATTTCCCTGTGCAAATGTGTCAGTGCACTCAAAATGGCAAAGAAATGCTCAAGAAAGAACCTTCAGGATATGTACTTAAGAAACTGCTGACACTTTGAAAGAAGTCAAATACTGTGTGTGTTTCAAAGGCATGGTAATAGGTTTTGTGTCCAAACAAAGCCAGAGCAGTAAGTATATTTTTCCATTCTCAAAACCATAAGAATTAAGTATGAAAACACAGCAAACCACATGCTTACTCACATGGTTCATAGAGCATGTAATAGCTGGCTTTGTCCTTTGTAATATATGGTTATGTAATGCTAAATGTATAATTGGTTTTCTTGAAACAGCAGGAATTTTGTGTGCCTACATCTTGGTCAGTAAAGCTGAGAACATGATCTCTTAAGGGGCTCAAGCTGCATCTGTTTCATCTGATATTGAATTGTAATTGTAAGTACAGCCTGATTTTCACAATAATTAATTATCTTAATAGGTCAAACTTACATTTGAAACCTCAGTATTTGAGCCTGAAGAAACTTCTCAGCAAAGGAACAAACAGGCTCAGTCAAGTATGAACAATCTGGTTCGGCTCCTGTGGGGAGAGGACAGTTTGGACCTTCAGCAGGCTGTACAGGACGTGCCTCATATTGTCATGTTCCTCACGCTGAAACTGGACTCTGAAACATCCAAGGAGGAGGTATGTGGCTAAGTAAATCTGAAAGGTAACAACCGACAACAGCAGCTGCTATGACATTTGATGTAAAAGAATAAAAAGCCTTGCTAGTGGTTTTGAGTTGTGAGTCATCTGTAAAATACCCATTTTGGCAGAAATAAGACCTGAAATTCCAGGGGAGGGGAAAAAGCATCACTGCTGACAAACTGTAATTGGCCTTGAACTCAGTTCAGCGTGTGAGGAGCAGGCCGGGGTGGTGGCTGCAGAGCCGAGGTACATTCATTCCCAAGTGCATGCGGAATTTGTCTCTTCCACGCGCCTCTCCAACTTGAACTACAAATCTGCCTAGTCAAAAAAATTTGCCACAGCAGGAGCTGTTGGCAGTCCACATCCATAATCTGTCTGGCTCCTCCTGTTTTGAAATGCTAATGTGCCTTTTCTTAGAGGACTAGGGCATGTCTGCTGTCAGCAATCAGCCACTGATTCTTGCTGGGGCAGCATTTTAGAGCCACTGAAGTACTTTTCCTTTGTCCTGTAAAGCTTCCTTTCACATCTTTTGCCTTTTTGTCTTCTTCAGAAAAATTTTGCCAGTGTCCATGTAAGCCATTGTAAGTTTGTGTAGACGTTGTTCATGATGTAGCCATAGCTACAAGTACTCTCTCCGCGCAGGGACACAGCAGTGTGGAGAGCTGAGTTTGGCCTCTTGCCCAGTCTGAAAATGACAGATGGACAAAGTGGACTTTTCAGGGACTGACACATGGAAAAAGACTCTTCTCCCCTTGTGTGAATTCTCAAATTTAGCATTATGTCCCAGTGATCTTGTATTATCTGTGATAAGGAGACATCAAACAAAGCATGGGTTTTTCCAGTCCCCACGGACTAGGATGGCAGGACAGTGATGGAGCGGGGAACAAAAGAAAGACGTTTTGCTTTCTCTCCCTCTCTCTCTCCACATTTTCTTATACTATTTTTCAACTGGTGCAAGTCTATGTTGTTCTGTTGGTGACGTGTAACAGAGAAAAAGTTACAGCTACACAAAATTCAGTTTTATCTTCTAGAGACAGGACTGGGGAGGAGAACCCTAGAAAGTTACATTATATCATAGTATGTAAGAAATGTGAAGTGTGCAGAGTAAAGTGGATGACAGCTCAGAAACTGCAGATTGATATCTGCTTGTGCAACTTCAGTCCAGCCCTCTTTTTTCTGTACACAGAATGACATTGTCTTAAGTACTATATTTTTTTCTCAAAGATGCCTATCTGGTGCAGAGGACAAGATGGACAGATGAGTGGATGTAATTAAGACTTATTGACCAACCGTAAATCCAGTACTTTATAACTCTGGAGTATTTATTTGCAAGATAAATCATGCTTTAATATAATAGTTTTAAGGTAATGTATGCTTCATTGCATGTAACAGCAAGGTACTGCGCTTCAAGCTTTGGTTTGCAGTTCGTCCCACTCTCGTGTAAGAGATTACGGGTTTTCATGGAAGTACCTTTAGCAGAAATTGAGTTTATGCAAGTGTCTCTTACCATTTTTACTTTAAGTAGTGTACCAGCTAGGCAAGGTCATTCCATGCTCTCGTTCCACCCAGAGGCTTCTTCCATTAAAACATACAATACTGCAGATTTTTTCTCCTTTGGTATTTCCCTATAATAATACTGAAAAGAGCTCATTTAACTGTAAATTAGAAAAACTTAAGATTCTTTATCAAAGTTCACTTACATATTTCAAATAGTTCTTTTTTTATTTCAGTTCTGAGTTTGCCGTAGTCCAAGACTGCTGTAGTGTGTGGGTAGAACACCTCTCGACAGTTGCTGTAAACTTAAAGTGTTCTCTTGACCACATAAACTTTAAGAAATATTTAAAAAATAATAATTTCAGGGCCTCTGGCTCCTCTCTTTATATGTAAATACACATGTAAATGCCTGATTGCAATTCCTGCACTTCAGAGTAAATGGAGTACTGCTTTCTTGCCCCATTGTTTCTTTACAGTTTCCCAAGAAACAGGATTAATCCTGAACATTGAGCAGAGGTAAAAGAGGGATTGTAATGCCCTTGTTGTCCCTTTACAACATGGAATAATTGTTTCCTGAGAAGTCTTGGCAATTATGCAGCCCCAAATATGTTGAGAGATGCTTTGCTGGTACAATCAAGCTCTTCATAACATTTCCTTACAAAAGAATGTTGCCTTCTTCAAGGCATTTATCTTTAATTTCATTTATTGAACTTTAAGCAGTTTATATCCTGTAGATGTACTGTCCCAGATTTAGTTTAAACAGTACTTTAAATGAGTATTGAAGTTATGGTACACCCATGCCATACTGCACAATAAAAAATATAATGATCCTGTAATAAGCTGCTTTACACATATCCAAGGGAGGCATAGTATGCAGATCACATCCATGTAAACTATGACAACTAGAACTAGTAACTAATTCTTCCACTTGTGTGCTTGTGGCACTTAAAAATAGAATTAATGAGCTTTAAGGCTTATAAGCTCTGTCTGCTCAGCTATCAAGGGAAGTAGTATTGGAAATCATTTGGGATGTGTGTATACCTGTGGGGGGTGTCCCTGTGGTAACAGTTTCGGTGAGTAAGGTCAATCCTGTCTTCATTTATATTTTAGTTTAAGGTAGGTATTGCAATTATACATTATTTGTACCAGTGCACAACTCACATCTTTGTATTTGACCTGATTTTGGTGATACCATGTCTTAAACGCAGTAATGTTCATATTCCTCCTACGTGATACTGTTACTAGAAGCCATTAATTCAGAGTCCAAGTTTGGGGTTTTGGGTTGAGGGAGGGTTTACACTTTAAGAAACGAGCCACTTGTCATTTATTAATTGCATTGTGGTTGGCCTGTGACCTTTGGGCTTGCTTTGAAGACAGCTGATCTTCGGGCATGTGCTGGACCTTGCAAAATCACTGCATACACACGATTACAGCTCTGGCCTTTTGTTACGGTCGGCTTTTCCTTCCCTGGGAACGTGTACAGATAATTCACAAATGAATTTTGTGTAAAGGCCCCAGTTCATAGTGAGGAGGGGAAAAAAGGCTCTTTCTAGCCCTTTGCAGTGCTGTAATTAGAAAACAGCAGGGTTTCTCCAGTTGAGGGATTGATTCTAGAAAAAAAGATCTTGTCACTAATGAGTATTTATAAATAGAGTTAATTAAATTGGAAACAAATGAAGGGTTTGTCAGGTCCTTCTGTAATGAAACTTTGCATTCTTTCAGTCTCGATGAAGGAAAATTTCTAGCACTAGCAGAATGTGCTTAGTGACATAAATGGGGAAGTTAATCATGCCTGTGTTACTTTTGTTTGTGTAGAAAGATAATTTACTATAATCTTTGCAGCGGATATGCTTAATATTACATACATTATTTTTGGCCCATCATGATTTGGCAGAAACCAATAAATGAGGGGCAATCATGTTTGCTTATTACTATATTTTTATGGTTGCTGAAATAATACAAAAGTTTTGAAAGTGCTTGCATAAAAAATGCATTTAAAAACATGGTTAGAAAAAGAAAAATAATTTCCACAAATATTTATCTCTATAGAGTTTTCATATGCTTACTGTTAGTTTTGAAGAGCTGTATGCTTGATGATGATTTAAATAAGAATTTAAATACTGAAAGAAGTGTAGAAATACTAGAATCATAGAATGACAGAATGGTTTGGTTGGAAGGGACCTTAAAGACCATCTCATTCCACCCCCTGCCCTGCAGGGACACCTCCCACTAGATCAGGTTGCTCAGAGCCCCATCCAAGCTGGCCTTGGACACTGCCAGGGATGGGGCACTCACAGCTTCTCTGGGCACCCTCTGCCAGTGCCTCACCTCCCTCACAGTAAAGAATTTCTTCCTCTTTCTTGGAATCAGATTTATTAACAGTGTCCTTAAAGCTGTAAAATACAGTGACCATACTGTTTGTTGTTTTATGTTTCTCCATGTAATGATTCTAAATAAGTCATGCTTTTCTATAAGATAGACAAGTTAAAACTGTCAGAAACATATAGAACTTTCCAGTATGCCCATGCAGCCCACTGCTAGTTTCAATACCATATGAAAGCATAAGATAAAAGATTTCATGTTTAAAGAAAAAACAACTGTTGCCACAAAAAAAGAATCCGTTCTCTTGTTTTCTGTGGGGATTTTTTGGCGGGATTTTGATTTTGGTTTGCTTAACTAACAACTAACTTTCTTCACAGCAAGAAATTCTTTATCAGTACCCCATATCTGAAGCATCCCAAAAACTGAAAAGTGTGAGAGGGATATTTCTCACACTGTCTGACATACTGGAAAGTGTTACTGGTACCGAGATTATCAGGTAAAAGTATTTGAAATGCAACTACTATTTTTATTACTTTATACATACATGTACAGCAAACATGGGTCATGCATCAAGTTCTAGACAAAACCAGAGCAACTCAACCTGTTTAGGCAGTAACACTTAAACTACAACAGCATGCCTGAAGTTGGACTGCTTAGCCTGGATGTACATTGATTTGGGGGAATTTCTTTGTGGTGGGTAGCAGTGACTAGGATTTTTAGTTCAGTGAAATTGTCTTTAACTCCTTCGTAACTTCATAGTGTTAACAAATACTTCTGGTTAAATTTTTCTAGTTCCTCCCTTTTCTTATGTGAAAAACTGGTTCAAGTTGTTTACTGGAAAGAATCTGACAAGTTGCTCGTAATTGGCCTTCCAGAAGAAAAGTGAGTTTCAAAGGAAAGGTTTTATTTTCCTTTAAATTTTGTTTTGTGTCCTCAAATTGTGTTCTTCTAACACAAAAGGCAAGAAAATGAGTGCTTAAAATGTATTCTTCTTACTATAACTGGTTTTTATACCTGTGATTCCACTTCTTTTATTGACTATTCACATCTTTTATATATCCCTTGTTGCAGTTTCTTTTTCATTTCCTCTGAAGAGAGTAAGATCTCAGAAATATTTGTAGGTTGGAAAACAGCAATATTTCTAGGATTTGGTAAATTCAAGTACTTCGTAGAGACTGCTGAATAACATCAGTAATGTTACATATTTATGCGTTCTGGGAGGACTGTTTATTCATTGTAAAGATTTTATAACCATTGCTGTATATTTTAAATTTTTAGTGTGCCACTTTCTCAGCTGAGGAACATGATTGAAGATGTTGTCAGGACCTTGACATTCATGTACAGTTCCTTAGACAGGTGAGTTCTTTCAAAAAAGTATTTTCTTTTCAGTCACTCATTTTTCATTGGTGCTCACTGAAAAAGACATATAGTAGGATTAATTTTAATGTTCTTCTTGCCTTTTGGTTTCAGTCTTAACACTAGTAAGACACTTTTTAAGCGGTCTTTGTTACTTCAGAAAGTTTTGACCTTGATTAGGTTGAATCATCCACATAATCTAAGTCACTGTGGATGTCAACAACACTGCAGATGTTATCGTTTGTGTTCATGCACTGTCTGTAAAACATACATGTGTATCAGTGTTATATTTTTAATAGAGTAAACACTCTGGACTTTTCAAGTCCACCATTTGGAAATCACCCAGGAAATTTTAAGTCTGACTTCTACCTAAATAAAAATGCCCAAGTAGATTATTCTTATGCCTGCACTTAATTCAGGGTTAATGCGTGTATGGCATAGAGAGAGAAAAAGGAAAAAAATCTCAGTTTCCAAAAGGAAGAGACTGATGTTTCACTCAAGTTGCTCTAAGACATTTACTATAATACCATACTGTTTTAGTTTGTTCTTTATTTAGGTACTGCCTGGATATTAGCCTCGTGGTTTTTTTCATGTTAAAAACACACCCAAATGTAGCACGGTGCTGTCAAGAGAGACTCGTGTAGCACTGAGGGTTATATAAACAAGCTGCGAATTTCTCGATGTTATTCTAACTTGGAGTTCATGTTTGTTCAGTGCTTTCTGCCAGGTGGAAAATGTTTCTCGCCTGGATCATTTTTTCAACCTGTTCTTCCAGCGTGCCCTCCATCCTGCGCGGCTGAAGCCCAGCGCCAGCCCTGGTGCTGAGCACTACGAGACCTGCAGTGCCCTGTTCTCAGACAGCCTCCCAGGCCTGCGCTGGCTCACCTTGCCTCAGGAAATCAAGGTACTGCCCTTTTCACATCCCCAGAAAAACCTCTACGCGAGAGGCCAGAAAATCGATGCAGGTATCTTCTGCTGTTACTGTGGAATTTACCTACGTGCTTTGCCCATCCCAGACCATCCATTCTCCTGTGAGATCCGTTATGCAAGTTTGGAGCTACAGCATCATTCCCACAGAAAACAGGTTACTATTGTGAATCTGGTTTGGTGACTTTAGTGTAATCTAGAAAGAGTAGGGAAAGCAGCCCCTGGTACGTTTGATTTTGACTATTTAAATATTTTGCCAGGTAGGAAATATTACTCCAGAAGCCCATGTATAGCTCATAATTTAGGAGAGTTCTAAATAGCTGTTGCAGAATCAAAACAAATATCCATATGTCATGTGTTGACACCAGACAGATACAGCTTTCCTGCACCATTTCACTGTCTCAGGTTACCTCCATATTAGAAACTGAGTTGTGCTTTAAGCAGTAGTAGATCACAGTAAATAACCATCATAAACCTCACTTTCATTACTTTAATATCTGTGATTCCAGTTTAGAATACGTTAGTCTTGTCATGGTAGATTTTGTTTTTTAATGAGTTTTTGCTGTGATTTAATGCAAATAAAACAGCTGGGAAACTTTAAACTCAGAGTTTCCTTTCATGGAGAGACCCAAAATATTTGTAGGTTTGTAGATAACACAGTTAAGGCTAATTCTACTTACTACAAAATGATTCTAATCTGAGCTGACCGTAAACTCCATTATCCAAACTTATTTCATCAGCAACATCAAAAGAAGCAAACATTGTACTGACTGAACTTAACGAGGCTGTGTGATGGAATATTAAATTCCTTCTCAGAATGACTCTGTAAAAAGACTCAGTTTGGATGCTCAAAATTACCTTTCTTCTTCAGTAACATGTTCTGTAATTGATAGGTCTTTATTTGAAGATACTATTTACTAGGATTTCCCTGCATTTCTGCTTTTTATGTTTAATAAGACCTCAATGTATAATTTTCATGGGAGTGTTTGGAGGGGAAGGGATGAAGAGGTAAGTCTTTCAACCTTACTATTGACAGGGTTTGCAGAATGATTTCAGGTTTGCTACGATTCAGTAATAGTTGACAGGGATGTTGCAAGTTATGCATCCCTCTGTGCTATTGCTTCCAAACAGACTTCTCTTTGCTAGTGTGGCCTTCTCTCTTTTCTGCTTTACCTCAGAATTGTCTTCTCCTTTATCTTTAGTTGCAGACTGGTAATTATTTAGTTCTTTCCACCTTACCCTGTAGTACATGTCCAGACACACTTTTGCTAAATATGGGCTTGAGGAAACGTGTCCGCAATGATTTTAGTCTGACCTCTGCTTTTATAGCAACTATGAACACCCTGTTATATATGTTTTAGCTACAGAAGTACATATTTATGGAGTGTCTCAGAAAAGCTTCTTTGATGTCATAACTCCAGAGCTAAATCTACTACCCAGGTGAAGAAGGTAGAGGTGCACACACAGAATCCACAGAATCATCGAATGGTTTGGGTTGGAAAGGACCTTTCAAGGCCATCTAGTAAAATCCCCCTGCAATGAGCACGGACAACTTCAAGCAGATGAGGTTGCTCAGAGCCCTGTGTCAAGTAACACCACCTTCCTCTCACTCGCAAAATCCATGCTCCATAATTGAAGGGAATAAAACATTTATATAACATGTAACTGTAGAGTATGGTCAGTCAGCAACCTAATAGATAATTGAAATGCAATTTACACCACCTCTAACTGTTGTTACGCTTTTTTCCTTTTTTTTTTTTTTTTTTTTGCTATTGGTTGATTGGGTGTTTTTTCCATGCTTTTTTCTTATCTCTCAAGTTTCTGTAGAGAGACTCTATTGCACTTTGCTCTCCAGTTTAGCTTGCAGGCTGTCCTTTTTCTTGTAAAATAGTAACTTTTAAAGGGATTTAGAAAGCAGCATCATTGATACGTAGGATATAGACATCACTTTCCAGAGTTGTCTGAGATCATTCACATTTTCCAGAAAAATGTTGTTGCAGAAGGTGACATTTCCAGTTAACGTTTTGGTGCAGATGTTTATCTTCTATAAGGAATATAAAATGAAAAATGCCAGTTCTTTAGGCAGAAAGCCATTTATATTTTGACTGGGGAAAAGCTCAGAGACAGGTTAGCTGTCGACTGCCAACAGCCTCACTGATATTTTTCTGTTTGAAAACTGGTTGTATTTCAATTAGAGGCAGCCTGTTAATGCAGCCCAAGAAGTTTGTAATTATGGGATTTAGGTTCTTTTCATTAAGTAGCACATTTATGTCATGAGTTTCAGTGCCTTAGTACCAAGGAAAGTAAAACCTGTATTAACCAACAGCTCCTGCAGTTACAGAAATAAGGAGGCATCAAGCAGTTTCAGTAGAACAAAGATAATGTGTGAGAGAGTTTTGGCAATTTCCAGAGAGACAAAAGACTTAAATCCATTGGGTAAAGGATTTTCCTGATAACTCAGTTGGATGCAATAATGTGCCAGATTTGTCTCTAGACCTCGTGTTTTACAGCATGCTGAAAGTAAGAGTGACATCTCCTTTGTACCAAACACTTGAGTTCAGCAGGCTCAGAGGCAGAGAAATTGTACAAAGAGCACGGAAACAGCAATTAGGAAGAATTTTTCTTTAATCTGATAATCTGAGATGTTCTTGATGTTACTAGTGAAAAGCAGGTGCAAATTTTTATCTGCTCACTTTGTACTTGTGAATCCTAACCTGAGACTAGCAAGAGTGACCTATGCTGTTATTGGAAGTTAATGTGTTGGAAATCTCTATTAAAAACTGCTGTTTAAATATTTCAGATGGAAATTGACACAGCACTCAGTGATCTGGAAGCAGCTGACTTTGCAGAGCTGGTAAACATTTTATTTTTGTTTGCATTGTACGGTATCTCCTTGCCTTGGTGTCACATTCAGTGCTTTAAAAAAGCACTATTTTCAAAATCATCAACTTTTTTTAATCAAGTGGGAATCAAAGCAAGTCAGAGCAGTTTATCCTGAATTTCTCTCTGTGCTTATTATTATAAGGTATCATAATCCTATAGGGGTAGTCACTGAAAATCCATGATTAAATATAATTTAAGTCCATGGGATGTCTACAAAAATGCTAATTTCAACAGAGGTGATTGTTGTTACATTTCTTCTTTGTGTAAATAACTATCTCCTTCCCAAGCAATTGTGAATAAACCTGGAAACATCTATGGAGCACTGAGAACTTAATTTTTCAGTTTACAGAAAGCAATTACAAATTATGCTTATTTTTAATACTGTTACAGGAGGTAATAGTATTTTACTTAAGTAACTCTTGGCTGTGCAAGGTGTAAACATATTGACATGTCAGCTTTACTTTGTTATGAAAGAGCTCTCTTAAGCTCATGTTCCAGAACAGCTACTTTAAAATTCTACTCCGAAGAATCACTGCACTAAACAACCTGGATTTTTATTTACAGAAAGCAGTGTTTACAAGTTATAGTTTATTGCACAGAAACCAATCACATCTACTTGACATACAGCATCTCCACCTAAAAACAGTGCTACTAATCAGAGAGCACTGGGCATTAAAAGGTGAATGAATGGGTCTATTTTGGGTAAAATATCAAATACAGGAACAAAATGCTTTGACTTGTGAGTTTTACTCTAGGAGGGCCCCTGGTGTCAGTAGTTATGCTACAGCTGCTTTGCTGTTAACTGTGAGAATGAACATATCCTGACAAAAAAATACTTTATGGACACGTAACAGTTAAATAAGAAACCAGTAATTTTGAGCTGGAATTTTTAGAGAAAATTGTAATGACACGAAATTCAATAATGGAGGCTAAAAACTTGGTATTTCTCTTAACTGCTCAGTATTAACTGCTGTACTGGTAATAAGAGGTGGTCACATGTGAAAGTATTAAATAATATATTGATTATAGTTGACCAGAATTAGTTCATTTGCATTTGGTAAATAAAAACTCTGAATGAAAAATTACACTTTTCTTTTTCCCCTCACAGTCTGAAGATTATTATGACATGAGAAGATTATACATGATTCTGGGCTCTTGTCTCTTTTACAAGGTAGTATTAATGATTAAGACCTAAAGATTAGGAAAATGCACCTAGAAATGTAATTTTGTTTTTCATAATCTCACAAATATGAAAGAAATATATGATTGATTTAAGCATGTATTTCTAGTAACAGACCTAAAACTTGAACACTATAACAGAAAAAAGTTGTGTCAGGAAATGCTGTGAACTGTAGGAACAGTAAGAACAAAAATACTTCTTCAAAACTGGAATTTCTTGGTGTACAATCCGAGGATTGGAAAAAGAGACTAATAAGAAAGTAGTAAGAGTCAGTTCAACAGAGACTGTAGGATATTCTACAACAACTTTTTTGTTCATTGCCATCTTTTAATAGCAGGTGATCTATCTTTAATCTGTCTTTATATCCAAAACTTGAGGAACTGTACTGACAGCTTTTTCATTTTGGCCTCGTTAGTAAATTTATTTATCTTTAGTAAATATAAACAGTGTAATCAACAGTATAAAGAGGAAGATAACAGCCTTTCCTTTAAGAAAACCTGCATTTTAAGGATTTTATCATGCAATTGTTCTTGGTGCTGGTAGTGTTACGAGAGAAGTGGAACTACACAGTATCTTCCATGACAGCACTTCAGCTCTAAAGCCCTTAGTGCTGGAATCACTGTTGTACTTCGGATCTTCTTTGGAAATTTTATTAATTGCAGTGAAAGCTCACTATTTTTGGAGAGAGAATTAAGTGAGATTTCAAGCACCTTGAACCCTGTAGCTGTTTTGCAGGCTGTTAAAGCCATGCATTTCCCAGCTTGCCTTTGATAACTTGCATGTATGCTGATGGTTTATTTGTGTATATTTAGTGTTTTGATTATTTAGATGTGGTACAAAAGCTCAGTGTTGTCTGTTGTACAGCTGTATACCAAAAGGATGGTCTGTGGCCAGAAGCTTTAAGATCTCCATGCATGTGGAGCAGGGATCTCTCTGTATGAAAAGTACTCTGAAGTGATACGTGGTGGTGTTGTATTTCTCACTGAATACACTTCCTTTTCTGTGTTTAATTAAGGGTTACTTGATTGGTAATCACTTGCCAAAGGAAGATCTTGTTGATCTAGGTTTATATTGTCGGCACTATTGTCTGTTACCCTTGGCAGCAGAGCAGAGGATTGGGCAGTTAGTGATTTGGCGGGAAGTATTTCCACAGCATCATATCCAGCCACGTGAAGGCTCGAGTTTTACGGGATACAGGGAACCTGAAGCAAGATACTTCTTACTGATAGTTGGCTTGGTAAGTTAACAGTTGCAGTGTGCTTGTCCTCAGACAACTCATGTCAGAAATGTCTGGGTTTGTTTTTTTAAATGTGGGCTTCCTTTAAAGCAAACAGCTTTAAAGAAGCTCAAGCTAGTGAGCTTGTAAGCAATAGCCTTTATGTTTGCATCATTAGCTTAAATGACATGATAACAGATAGATCTCCATGGATGTGATGTGATTAGAAAAAAATAACTCCTCTGGAGATGACAAGGAGTGTGGAATATAGTGCTGTATTCTGCCAGGCCTCAGATGAGCTACAGATGTAATGCAGCACATAGTGTGTGTTAAAGCAGAGGCTAACGTTGCTACCTCCATCTTTACAGAGACACTTCATGCTGTGTGTCCTGCTGGAGGCAGGAGGCTGTGCATCCAAAGCTATTGGGAATCCGGGACCAGACTGTATATATGTAGATCAGGTCAAAGCAACCATACTCCAACTGGAAGGAATAGATGCCAGCATAGAGGAAAGGCTAGATTCTCCTTCCATTCCACCTTTAGCTTGTGCTGACTGGTTCCTTTCTGCACCACGGGACAAAGTGGAGAGCTTGACCACCTCGCCCATGCTAAGCAAGCTACAAAACACTTGCAAGTCAGCAACCACTCCAGTGAGCAGGAGGAGCCTCTTCGGGGACCCTTCCCTCACCACACGGAAGCAGAGCCCTACGAGGAGCAGTGCAGCACCCGAGCAGGGCAGCGAAGGTCCTGCGGAAGGAGAAAGCACTAACCCACAGCCTGTGGTGGATCAGGTCTGGGAACAAAGGAAAATACAATTGATACGGCTCTGGGGGGCTGGGGGAGGCTGGCAGTTCTCTCTGAGGCAGCTCAGCCTCAGAGACATAATTTTTTTAATTTTATCATTGCTTGTAAGTATTTCACACGACTGAAATACACAGAGCACAGCTCTGTTGGAATCAGCAGATGTAATAGGAGAATATCCCCAAAATAACCTATCAGAATTAATTTCTGTACAGTACAACTGCTGCTAACCAATTTTAGTCTAAAATAGGCTATAAAATACATCTGTATAAGTTCATGCAACTGTTTGGGCCCTTATTAAAAAATGCTACATTGTTTTCTTCTAACTAGGTGATCTGTTGGTTTTGTTTGGCTCTGTATTTAGCTGTGTTTTCTCTGTTATTTCATCTATCTGCTTGTTTTCAGGCCACTAGAAAAAAAAACACCCTACCAAACCCATTTCATTTAGGAAACCTTAAAAAGAACCTTTCAGAGAAAGATACAGAACTTCTTAATGCTAGCAAGTAAGAAATTATTTTTTATTAAGTATTTCACTTTTTAGGCCATACTTGGATCGTTTTTTGAATATACACAGATCAGAGAAGTCCCTGCATAATTTTATTCTAACCAAACCTTTGCTATGCAAGGATTATCAGAAGTGTATTTCTTGAGTTGAGAGCTTAATTAAACATAAAAATATGAAATATTGCAATAGAAGACAACTGGTTTTGAATCATATGTTGGTATTGTACACACATGCCCCACATCTGTGTGACCTTGGAAGTTGAAACAGCAGTTTCTGGAGCACACACACCTTGTGCCTCTCTGTTATCTCTTGGTAGGTGAACAATGAACAAAGCTTTTCTTTCTCTTTCCTTTTTCTTTTTTGGGGACAGTTTTTGAGAACACAGGTATAATGCTTATCAAGTATGACAGTTTTTTGATTTGTTACTTTTTTTGAATTGAATGTTAGCAGTCCAAGTTAGCAGTTTTCCTTGGTGTAGAGATAGGAACCTTTTGAATGCCTGCATCTATTTTTGTATTCTACTGTAGTTAGCAGAAAAGCAATTCTGTGTTAAACAAAAGTTACACATTCTTTTAATTTTTTTAATTAAATGAATTCTCCAATTTTTGTTGAGGTTGACATCTGGTCCTGAGAATACCCTCTTCCACTATCTGTCTTTGGAAACGATGCAAGGAATCTTTATTACTCCGACTCACAGAGAAGTAGCACAGCTTGGTGGCTCCATCCACCCTCAGTTAATTGAGAATTTCTATCGGTGCTGCCTTTCAATTCGTTCCATCTTCCAGCAGTCCATGAGGAAAGAGGTATGGAAGCTTGGCTTTCTCCTTATCTATTTACATTCTCTACTCAGTATTTCGAGATTGTTTTCATTATTTTAATGGTTCACAAGCAGCTGCATTTGCATGTGTGTCGTTGTTTTTAAAGCTCCTGATATTACTGTTACCAGCAGGTTCTCAATTTAGGAGGTACTCCATTCAGAGCAGGCATTTTGTGTTCAGTGCACACTTTTTGTTTTGCTGAAAGTGTGCTTTGCTAATTACACAGTTGATTTTTACTGACATGCATCAAATTAGGTTAGTGTTTCACCTCTGCTCATTTTGTGATCTGTTTAATCATTTTGGAAAAGAGAAATAACAAACTCTAAACCAAAGTGGAATCCTGTCTGCCAGCTGTATTTTTTAAATCCTAAGGTGACAATTCAAGTGAATTAAATGTGAAAAGGGAAATAACAGTACGAATGGAATGAAGGCAAGTTTGCAAATAGCAATATAATTATTCTTGATGTTTTCTTGATGTTACTGAAGAAGTCATTTCTGGTTAGACCCATGTGCCTTGTAAATCATCTAGGAATTTTTAAGTGTTAAAAAAAGGTGTTAATTTGGTGGGTTGGTCACATGACACTGGGGTTTGGCTCAGTAGGACTTTGGCAGTGAGCTGTGTATTTTGGGCATTTCTGTTGGGAGATGTAGAAACCCAAAAGCCAGCAGAGAGAATAAATGAATATTTCTTATCATCAAATTGCCTTTGGCTATAGTGATTAAATAGACACTTTATAGTTCAAGCCATAAAAACTGGGTTCATTCTGCTCTGAAAATCGGAAATAACTGATGAGCATGTCTCTTTTCAGTGAAATTCAGAGTATTTTTATGCAATTGGCTACAACAATTAATGCTGAAATTGGCAGTCTGTATTATGGCATGAGGACAATGTAAAAGAATAAATAAATTTTTTCCTGGCTCATAGTGCATGACAAAAAAATCAAATATGGAAATGTACTACTATACTGCTTATTCTTTGACATCAGCTAGATATTTTTATAGTCTAGGATTCAGAGAACTGCACCAGTAATGCAAAGAACTGCTCAATAATTAATTTTGCCTCACTTTTTGAGAACTGAAGATTCACAATTTTATTTTTAAATGTGTACAGAAATCTTGAATAAATATTAAATTAAGCAAAAATAAGCTCTGTTGTCTTAAAGTCTAAAATACAATGTTTTGACCATCTTTTCTAGATCTTCAGCCCCCCCATCTTCAATATTGTAGGCAGATTGAAAGATGTGGTTTCTGCTTCTGCATATGGCAGACTGAAGTTCCTTGAGTCTTTTCCTAAGAAAACCTTTGAAGTAACTGATTGGAGCAGGAGTTTCATTGGCAGATCCAGAGATGAACTGGAACTTTTGCAAGGTTTAGTCAAAGGCTCTGTACAAAACATAGCCCTAAAAGCTCAAGAAAACACAAAAATGTCTTTATTTTATATGCTCTTATGCCCTCATACTGAGTAAGAGTAAGAAAATGCTCTGAGCAAAGTGCTTCAGCTGTTTATTTACAAAACGAAATTCCTGCCTGGCCAAGTTTATTCAATAGACTCTTTACTATCACAGTTCTTAATTAGGGAGGCACACAGAGAAAGAAAGATGAGAGCCTTAGCTGTTGTAACACACTTTTTAAAAAGAGCTGTATTATCTCAATGTCTTACTAGAGAAACAGAGTTTAGCTAGGAGGAAAAAAAAGCAAAAAAGGGAGCATGTGTCTAACTCCAAGTTGTGTAACAATGGAAAAACCTTTTGATGCCAAAGTAACAAAACTGGGGAAAAGAATCATGTAAGCGAGTCAGTTACACCTCCTAAGCCTGGCTTTTTGACAGCAATATCATTCATCCAAGAGTCCTGAAGAAATCACATAGTTATACTTGGTAGTGTTTATGTAAAAATGTTTCATTCTCTACTGACATGTCACCAGTCATTTTACAGAAAAAGAAAAAGGCAGGCAGTGGGATTTCAGAATTTACCAAGGCAGCTGAGGACCCAGATCTGGTAAGAGAACATGGAGTTTTGTTTGAGTGCTCTCCTGATAACTGGACTGACCAGAAGAAACCACCGCCAACAATGAACTACTGGGTTGTGGGGTAAGTTTAAAGACAAATTTCACCTCCAGTTTTTCATTTTGAAATGCTACACAAGGTTATGCACAGGTATTAACAGCTTTCCTATTTTAGCTCTTTCCCTAAAAGAGCTCTTTGGATTTTAATATGTGGAAATGTAACTACCCAGATGTATTAAGTTTAAAAATGAGTAAATACGTGAATACTGGGGCTTGCTCCCAAGGACCTTGATTGCACCTTGTAGCCCAGAAACTTGGATTGCTGCAAACACACCAGTACTGTAGTAGATCCTGAAAACCTGAAGATTTTTTTTTCCCCGCACAGCTTTGAGAAAACTGAGTAGAGAATAACTTGATTAAAAAATCTAATGTATTGCAAGGGGTAAAATAACACAGGAGAGACACTGAAATTTGCCAACTGTCTTACACAGCAGCTTGTTTTAACTTCTTACAGAAACCTCAGAGTGCAACCAGAATCTATCATTTGAGGAGGAAAAAAATAACACCTGTGATGATTTTCTGCTTTTTACTCTTTTTTTTTTTTCCCCCCAGGAGACTCATTCTCCATCCAAAGCCTCAGGAGTGTTATGTCTGCTTCCATGACTCAGTAACAGAAGCTGCTGTTGAACTGGCCTTTAAATTGTCCTTTGGCTTGGCTACCTAGAGGAGCTTCCTGGCACTCAGGCATCCTGCACAGTGGTGTTGTCTCTTTAAAGTATCTGATACAAAGGGAAATGAACTCAATTTGGTTGCCACCCATCTTTGAAGTGCTGTAAAAAAAAAATCAAACGCCTTATGGTATGACACACTTAAAAACTTCAGTGGTGGTTCTAATGATCTCATCAATTGAATACTTAAAAATATTTCACAGAACCAAAGTACTTATTTTTAAATACTGTCAGGTTTTTTTATCCTGATCATAACTTCATGATATGAAAACATCACGTAATTTGTACATTCACTGCTGTTGAGTGTATAATATGGAATGTAAAATGGTAAGCTGATCCTCAAAGTACTCTGAACATCTGGAAACTGGTGATGGAGGAAAAAAAATGGGTTTTCCTATTAGTTCAAATTTTGCATCTCTAAAGGCCTGAAAAATAGGAATGTTTTCAGTAGCAGTGTGTTAATCAAAGCAGAAAGAAATCTTTGGGACAATTCCTGGCACTTAGCCTCACAAAACTAATGGCTTATGATTTTTGCCAGTATACTCTCCTGCACACTGGAGGGCTATAGTCTGGTTGATGTTTTGCTTGACTCCATGAGTTTTAACTATAAATAATACTTGTTAAAATGCAATTTTGAAGACACAAAGAAAGATGGAGGGTGGGCAGGATGGTTTTAAGACTTATGCATGGACTTGGCTTATTTTATATTCATAATTTCATAATAAAAACGTATATTTGTTAAAGAACAGTAAAGCATTAATTTTTTATTCATTTTAATGTATTTTCTCTTTCATTTAAACAGTATTTGTTTAGTTAAATCTTCCACAGTTTACAGCTGGATATTGCAAAACCTGTTAGGTTGTATCTGTGTAAGGCAAGAGTAGGCGAGTTGTTTGCAAAATCAAAATTCTTCTACAAAATTCAGCTTTCATACAAATCATTTAAATATTTGTAAATGACAGTCCAGCTGCTCCTAAAGCTTTTTTTAATAAGTTTAGTTTAAAATGTAAGATTTTGGGTCTTCTTACACCCAGCCAGCACATTTAGATTTAGTCATCAGCACAGCACCGCATCGTGTGCCATGTCAACTGTGCTTTTTTTTTTCTGCTGTTTCTCCTTGCTTTTCATAAGTGGTTTTCATAAAATGCATCACCAGAGTTGCATTTTAAACAACAGGATCAAAAAGTTCAAGTATTCAGGAAAGCAAATTCAATTTCACCGGTTCTTATGACCAAATCTTTAGATCTTGTTTTCACTAGTAAATTGCAGTGTTTGGAGTAATTCTAAAATAGTCCATCAGATGCTTACAACACTCACAGAGTGATTCACAGCTTGTCTTGATCACTCAACAGTTGCTTTAGTTCCAAGCAGCAGAAGTCTTGGGCCTGAAGTTTAAGCACGATTGAAGACTTTGATAATCAGCTTTCTCCAGAATTTATGCTTCCTAGCAGATGAACAATAGTATTTCAGTTTGAGACATACAAATTAGCGTGTTAGATTTGTTCCCCGTATATAAATCAAGTGATGTGAGATGTACTCTGTTACACCTCTTAAAAGTCTAAAATACGTGAGGTTTGGATATTAATTTCATGGTAGATGGAAGAAGGAACATGGAGGAAGCAAGCAGTCTTTGTTGCAGTGCTTTTAGCTGTTTATCTTAGTGTCCAGAAGAACCCTTTCCTTCATTTAGAAGAATAACACAATTTTAAAAGTGCTACCAGGGTTCTGAAACCTGTATGAGCTGTGTGGCATTGCTTTAATGTGGCGTGGGAGCACCCTCTGTGGCAGCCAGACTGCGCAGGGAGGCTGCTTCAGGAAAGCAGTGTCTGCACAGTCCTGTGACATGCTCTGCTCTCCTGCAGCTTCCAAAGGCATCCCTAGAGATGTATGAAGTAGGGAAGCTGAAAATCTAAGCTATTTCTCGTATTACTGATGTTTCACTCGTACTTTGAGATTTTCTAGTGCAAACAACCAAATTCATACGCTGTTGGTAAGTTTCAGAATGAATCCAGATTTCCAAAACAAAATGCTTGGAAAAAGAAAGGAACTGAAAAGAATATTTTTAGCCACTGTTAAAGCTCAGACCAAGTAGAAGGGATATTGTATAATATGCTTGGTGTGTAGTATAAACTTTGGAAATTTTAAAGTCTCTGGTCATTTTTATAGATCCATTTCTTTTTCTGTAGGATTTTTGGCATTGGTGATTTGGCAAATGTTACACAGTATTTCCCATAACAGGCTCTAAACTTTGCTTTTAAGGACAAATGCAAACAGGTTTTAATGTCCAAAGGGGATAAAGAAAAACAGGCAAAAATAATTTTTTGTATATTAGTTCTAATAAGTTAGGTCTGGTCAAGAGCTGTGCAGTTCTTTCCCTCAGCGTGGTTGGTAATTACTGGTGGTATATTCATAAGGTTTTGTAATAAGCTTGTTTTATAACAAGAGGAAGAGGCAGCATGGCTTAGTGTGTAGCTTATTGTTGCAGTAATAAAATCTGGGTTTTGATCTTAAATGATTAATGACTTTGTGAGGTGCATGTAAACGTCCCTTCATTCAGATAGATTCTTGAAAGGCACACAGGTCTACACCCATGGAATTAATTACAAGAAGTCTGGGTCTTGGAATATGAAATGTTGATACTGGCATTTGGCAAATTACATAAAACTCATTCATATCAGCAGAATGGAAAATAAATTCTTCATATCTTATTTGTTTAATGTGAAAATAGATGGAAAATCTGCTTCGTCTCTGTCTTAGGTTATCTCTTTCAGGATTTCTTTGATTAGGTTTTGATAATTTAAACAAAAATCCAGTGTTCTGTGATTTCTCTTGTTGACAGTTCTTCAACTGTGCCAGAAAGTTTTCTTGCCACAGGCTTTTCTGGTAGTGCTGACCAGGAGGAATTCTGTCAGTCACTAAAGTTTGATTCATCTCCTTGTATTGCATGCAAATTCTTAAGCAGTCCTTTTTCAATTACAGTTATTTTATATGTAAATTAGAGTTTAAGGTTGTTTTCTTTCTTTTCTTACACTGGAAAAAGTAAAACATGCATTATGTAAATAACAGTGTTTATAGTTCTTAAAATCTCCCTTCTATCTCCTGGAAGTGCTTGCAGATGGCTTACATGTGTATGAGCTCGTGACTCAAATTTTAGAAACATTCCATGAATAACACTCAAGATTAATTTCCTTAGAAATACAATATTTAGCAAAGTGGCATATCCATGGTTGAAGCTCAGGGTCTTTGGATGCTTTCTTACATGTTTTGTTCGGGACAGGAAATGGGGTCCTACAGCTGCAGAGCTGCTACCAAACTGGCAAATAAGAAGTGATTGTGGGTACATCCACATGGTCTGCATTTACTACACAAGATGTACCTGTGATGCAGTTAAAGTCAACACAGCTGTGTCAGATACCACCACTCAAAAAGTTTCTTCTACTGTGATTACCTTTTACAAGTGGAAATCTGGAAATACCTCAGTGTAGGAATTGCTCTGAGACTGCCTTGTTCCTTGATTACTTTGTAAATAACACAATGCTTTAGATAGCTCTTGCTCTTTGTGCTCTGAAGTTTTGTTGAGTGCAAAGGTCAGTATTCTAATACTGTATCTTCATAACTGTGTGCAGCAGTCTTTGTGCCACAAAGTTTTGGAAGGGTGTTGGGGCAAGCCTGGCTTCTGGCAGAGCAGCAGGAGCAGCATCCAACATAAAGATGAGCTCAGTGGGTCAGAGCTCGGTGCTGATAACGCCAAGGCGCAGGTTCGATCACCTACAGACCTTTCCCTTCTGACAGGGCCCCCGTGATCCTTGTGAGTCCCTTCCAGCTGGGAATATTCTGTGATCCCTCTGTGCAGTGTCCACAGTACAGTTCACACGAGCTTGTGCAGCTGCTAGTGCTGAGGAAGGGACTGAAATCTCTGAAGCGGCAGTTCCAGTTTTACCTGATGTGCCTCAGGTATTTATATTTATTTTGTTTTACAGGTAGACCAATATACAGTAGTATTAGAATTCTGTTACTTAAAATCTAACCAATATGCAATTGCAAACATAAAAGTAATTGGAAATTTACAATCTTGAAAGAAGAGGATGAAATTGAGTGAAAGAAAATTCTCTGGACACAGTGCTATAGCCCAGTTCTCAGTTTTGCATTCATTTGGATTCTATATCTATATTGGGAAAAGTTTTAACTGAATTTTGCCAACTTTGGGTGCAAAAACCGGAGGAGTTTGAGTTTTGCTAACTTACAGTGTTACGGGGTGTCATTTAAAGAGTTAGTGACCATCCTTGTCCTGTATCAGGAATATCAACTGAAGATTGTCAGCAAAGATTTCTGCGTAGTTTATGTCTCTAGATATATTTCATTCATTCAAACAGGTAAAATCAATTTCCTGAAAAGAGCATCTGGAAGGCTTTGCAGTACAGAGAGAAATCTCTGCTGTCTCTGTGGTTGTTGGCATTCCCAACTTGCCTGCAGTGGGCCAAGATAACTCTGGCTGCTGTCTGTGCAAGGCTGTCCCAGGAGTTGGCTGCTTTGCTTCACCTGTTGCTCTCTGTGCCCTGTGCTTGGGCTGAGTTAATAATTTTGTGTTACCTTTGGTATAAGAAGGTGTACAGTTTGTAGCTCTTCCTTTGAGAGGTGGTTTATTTCTTGCCTTGTTGTCACCTGTAGAGAATCCCAAGAACTGGAAACATGAAAAATCTACAGATTAAAAAAAGTGGATCTTTTAACTTTGTCACAGTTTGTGGCTAGTGTTCCACTATAGGGAAAAGCTGAAATAAGTAAAGCTGCTCATAGATCTGAGCAAGAATGTGTGGGGAGGAGGTAAAATCATGGTATTCCACAGAAAAAAATTATTTCCAGAGAAAGGGCAAGAGAATTCGTTCATAAGGATTCTGCTGAATGACAGCAACATTGGGGTGGTAGTTATTTGACCTGAAAAGTGTTTCAGCAAATAGAAATCACTATCTGTGTGAATAAACTACCTTCACCCCTCCACATCTCTTTGTTAATAAAGAGACAAAACAATGATCTGCTATGTTTAAACGTTTGTTTTGCAAGCAGTTTGTACTAAAAGCAGGGTGTCTGTAATGCATAACAATGTGCATAAATTTATTTTATGTGAGGTGCTGCTGAGCAACAGTTCCAGGAACCTGGGGACTGTAGTATTAAAATTGCAAAGTCAGATGGACTTGCTGGCCTGGGCCAGGGATTTGGTGGTTCAGTATAGGGAATCAGGACACCATTAAGGGAGCTTTTACAAACCAAAATGAACACATTTTAAATCTCCATCATCACATTTATTATGAACTAATGAGGATGTTAGTTACAGCTTTTCTATTTACCGTTATTTGTGCTCAACAGACTACTACTGAAGAGCCAAGTCATTCTACAGTAGGATTAACACAGAATTGATCAAAATTACCCCTCCTACCTACTGGATTTGACATGCATTTTACAGAACTTGTACAGACTTCCATTTTCCTTCTGTAAAAGTACACTCAGTTCACAGCTTGGTGAAAGCTTTTAGTAGAAAACTAGGACGGGTTTTCCTGTTCCTACTCAGAAGCCAGATATTTGGAGTAAGACAGGTTTGTGGGTAGAATAATATCCTTTATTAGCTCAGCTCATGGAGTTATAAAAACAGTGTGTGGCAGCCAGCTGTTCTTCAGGTGTGAGACGGAATCAGGAATTGATAAAGCTCAATACAAGCTGATATTACTCAGGAACGCCTCTTACAATGGATTTGATAGTGCATTATTAGCAATTAATGTTGCATCTTGTTGCTAGCTATTAGGTGATTTTACTAGGTAGTTCAGTAGCATTTGGAGTACATTTAATGATACAGATTCTTGCTGTGAAGATCATCTTCAAACAAACAAAAAAATCCCACAAAGATGCTCTTGAAAAATTAGGATCTTTTTCCCTGCATCCCTGAGGAAGTTTTGCCATCTGATAATAGAAAGGAGTTGTTAGTTCCAAAGTGTCTCTATGCTTTGAAGAATCTCTTCTCTCCGTATTCCAGGAAATCAAAAGAAAATCAGAATAAATGTTGGCATAGAACTTACTTAGGTCATTTTAAAAAATCCCAGGGCAACTTAAATTCTTAGGTAATGCCCTGTATACCTCTGGAAATCTGTCCTAAGTATCTGAAACCTTGAAGCTCACACCATTAGCACTGCTGACAGCTTCCTTTCAGACGAAATACGATTTCATTGTTTCATGCTCCATCTGCTCCATGAGCAGCAGGCCTGCAGTTCATGCTGGTTTTACTCCCAAGTGCTGGTCCTCTTGGGGCCTTACCAAAAATTGCCTGGTTTCTGGTAATTACCACCAGGATAGGGAAGAGTATAAGGATTATTAAAAACATAAATTGGAATAATTTAGAATAAGATAATGACTTTACTAGCACAAAATATGAGAATGAGAGGATTTATAGATGTTGTGGATATATAAATGTATTTTGTGGGTGATCCTTGTTTGATTCGTGTAGTTCTGAAGCATCAGGTACAAATGAAGCTGATCACAGTATTGAAATAACAATTTCTTATCATGCTGCTTATTCTGATTGAAGTGGATGCCTTTAATTAAATATAGCACCTTTTATTTCTCCAGTTAAAACTGTATTTTCCAGATGGGATAACTTTCTGAAATAACAAGCACAAAACAGTTGCTGCTTTCAGCAAAATCGGTTTCTGTCAGCTAAGCAGGAATAACCATTATCAAATAGCCTTTCATTTGCATATATTCATGTTGATTCAAAACAAAATACGCTAAATACTTTTTAGCTATGTTACTGCACCTATTTATATTGATTATGCAAATATATATTTCATATGTGTCTATCACAAAGGCCTAAAGTACACCAGATTGTCTTTTTGCCATTATGGAGAGCCTAGAACCTTACCTTGACATTGCAAGTGGATTTGATTTCAGATGTAGCTATGTTAAATCTTCAGTATTAAGTTTAAAAAAATGGTATCTTCTCTCCAGTAGAATTTGACATAATGATGAGAGGGATTTGGATCTGTCTCTCCCAAAAAAAAAAGAGTACAAGTTTTTTGCTAGTGAAGACAGAAAACAGTGTTGACAGCCCTTAATATGTTTTAGAGGATCCTATTGATCACTAATGAACTGCAATCTACTTGGTCTTTTATCTCCCAAGTGATACTGAAGGAAGAAAATGAAAAGAAGGAAGAAAATGAGCTGTGCAAGTTTTAATAGCACTGGAAGAATTCAGAGCACCCTTAGGACTGGAGTGACCTCATTTAATTCCTAAGCCTTCTACTTGCCCAGTAGAGCTTAAAAGAAGCATCAGAAGAAGGATCACAGCCTTTCTAAATTTAGCCATTGGTACCAGCTAACAGAGTGTGACACCAGATAAATATTTATTAGTCAAAAGATCTTTGGAATAAGTGGAATATGAGAAAGAAAAGTTCCTTAGTGTTCTTTACTATAGAAAGACCAATGAATCCAAGAAAATACTTGCCTCTTGTTTAAAATTCTCAGTGTTTCCATTTTATTCATACTAAAACAACACTGAAAAGGTTATTAACCTGGCTGGCAGCATCTTAAGCCAGAACACAGCCCAAGACTATAGAAACCCAAGCATCTAGAGACCTAGAACACTTAGTACAGTATTTCTTGAGAAAAATTTTAAATGGCTGAGAATTATTCTCAGTATTGAGGATAAATTTTTAGCAAGTACATAAATGAGAAGTCTCTTATTTTTATTTCTGAGGTAATAATTTTCAAGAGAGAAAGGAAACACCAAACGTCATAGCGTATTGACAACTTAGGGTCCAAAGGAAGCATTCAGGAGGCCTTTATTCAAATGTCTGGTTTCAAATAAATTAAGGCTAGCAGTGTTCCTAAGATTTTTCTCCAGCCATTAATTTTCACGCAAAACCCTTGGCTCATTGAGTTTGTACAGATTATTTTTTTAGCTGCTAAAAAATCACACGTGATCCACAGGCCAAGAACTGGAAAGACTCGGACAACCCCAATCCCAAGATTGCTACAGTGACAGCAGACCATCAGAGGGGAGATTTGCTCAGGCAAGTCTGTGGCTTATCTGACTTGAGTGAGTTTTGTTCATTTTCGCAGACTGGGCATCAGCGTGACACTGAAGCACACAAACAAGACTTTTAGGAAATAATGAATGAGTTTGGCTTACCCTACTTACGCTCTCATCTCCAGCTCTTGACAAAGAAAATAAGAAGTCCACGGGCACTTTTTGGTTGCTGTCACCAAGGTCTGCACACTTCTCTTCCTGCATGCAGCTTCAAACCACTGGCTTGGTTGCGCAACCACACAGGAGTATTTGCGTATAATGTCTTGGCCCCCGAGGTTTCTATTCAGTCAGGAGTCAGCCTCGGGTGGTGCTGCTGCAATACCGTGAATCACTGTTTTTCTAACAGGGATGGAAAGAGCAGAGCAGAAACCGGAGTTGGGGGATCTGTCTCCCTGGCTACTGTAGCCAGGACTGGACTTAGTTTGCCTTTCTGATGCTAACACTAGCAAGTGAGATAGTTAATGCATATAACCCAATGAGTAGTTGGGTTACAAATAATTCTATGTACCAGTGGTTTCTCTTGCTTCTGGAGGCTTTAGAGGAAAAGGACATGTTTTCACTAGGAAAATTCTGTTTGTTTAGTACACCATTGAAACTATGGCAAATGGGAGAGCTAATCAAACCTCTTGACAGGGATGTTAAACTAGTTTATTCGTTTAGTGCTTATTTTTAATCTCTCCAGTGGAACAAAACTGTGCAGTGCAGTGTCACATGCTGTGTCACAAAGACGTCACATTGCTGTGTGAAACTGAGGTGTCATTTTTAGAAGCCAGTAAATACTTACAGAGCTTTTCCAGCCTCCAGGTTTGTTTTGTGGGGTTTCAATCCCCAAATACTCAATACCCATTAAGCACGGGGGAAGCAGAGATAGTTGGGGTTCAAGATGACATTTTTTCCCCAGAAAGGAAGACAGATGGCGTTGTTTCTGGAAATATATCGGCCCCAGTCGGGGACAGTTCATCCGTATGTGTTGGCAGTAGGTGGAATATATGGCCCGCTGGTCCGAACTCTGCCTGTCCCTGGCATCAGGAGGCATAGGGAGCCATCCCCACCTCTGTTCCGGACACAGAGGCCCGGGGTCCATTTCTGGTGCCTAACTGGGCTTTCACAACAGGGCTAACCCTGTACCTTGGGCCGCTGGGGTTCTCCCGGCCGCCCGTGCGCTCCAGGAGCGGGGGGTCGGGGCCTCTCCTCACGGCAGGTCACTGCAAGCACAGCTGCATCAATGGCCCCGCTCGCCGCGCGGCACTAATTGCTCTGGATTGTTATAATCACATTAACGCGGCCCGTGTAGCACCTGCCCCTGCCCTACCAAAGCCGGGCGGCGGCGCTCCCCGAGCCCTTTAAGGGCGGGCGGGGCGGTCCCTCCGCAGCACTGGCGCGGGGGCGGGGCGTCGCTCCGGGAGGCCCCGCTCCCTCCCTCCCTCCTTCCTTCCCTGCATCCCTCCCGTTCCAGATCCTTCTGGAAGGGCAGCGCCGCCCGAGCTGTGCCGGAAAGAGCCGAGGCGGCGCCGGGGCCGGGCGGGCTCCCCGCCGGCGGCGCCTGCGCACGGCAGGGCCGCTGCCGGTTGGTGCCGGCGCTCCGCAGTGGGGGAGCGGCGGGCGCGGAGCCGCGGCCGGTCCCAGTCCCAGTCCCAGCAGCGCGCGGAGCACCGGGCGCAGCCATGTCTGTGGTGGGCATCGACCTCGGCTTCCTCAACTGCTACATCGGCGTGGCGCGGAGCGGCGGCATCGAGACCATCGCCAACGAGTACAGCGACCGCTGCACCCCGTGAGTACCGGCGCGCCCGGAGCCCCGCGCTGCCGCCCCGCCCGCCGGGTCTGCCCCGCGTGTCGCCTCCGCGCCCCGCGGCATTTCCGCACGGCCCGGCCCCCGCGGCGGGAGCGCAGCGCGGCTCTGCCGGCCCAGCGGGGAGCCCGGAGAGTGCCCCTGGCCGGGAACAGGGGCAGCAGTGCGTGTGTTGGGGAAACACTTGTGTGTGGTGTGTGTGTGTGTGTGTGTGTCCCGGCTCCTGAGGCTGCGTGTCCTTGAAATCCCGCGCTGTGCTGCTGGGTTAGCCGCACGGCTCCACGGGCACGGTGTATTTCTGTCCTTGTAGCGCTTGGGTTTCGGGTAGCCCAAGATCTCGGTGAAGTGCATGTGTTTGGCCAACTCTGGAGCGGCTGCCAGGGCTGGAAGCGTTTTCATTAACAATTACATGAGTGGTGGCGAGACTGGGGAGGAGGAGGAGGAGGAGGACGACGTTGATTCACCGGGGAAGCAGGGAAGTGGCGCGATGAGTTCCCTCTCCTTAAACCTGTTCCTACTTGCACCGCATCTGCTGGCCGTGGAATACCGAGGTCTGGCGAGGAATGGGGGGGGCAGTGGGCAACGTCCGTGATGATGGGATACGCAAGAGTAGGTGGAGATATTGCTCTTCTGTTTCTATGGGATACGTCTAGGATTTTTAGAGCTCCATCTGTGCATAATTTTGAAGAAGGATTCAGGAATTCGTGTAATACTCATAAAAATCGGGGGTTGGATGGTGCTTCCTTTTATAAAGGAATTTGTAGCCAACAGAGAAAGCTGCTTCTGCTGTGCGAGGCTGCAGTAACTTCAGCATTGCTGCCCTTATCTCGGAGAAATGTAGGTGTTGGTTTGCTTTCTGAAAAGTTGTTTTTTAAAAGTGCAAAGAAGTTGATAGCCGGAATGCATGCTGTCTATTTTAATGAGAATGCTCTTTAAAGTTATTTTTACTGTTTAGAAAAATACACTTTTCATATTAATTTTCAAGAAGTGATTATTCTTGTGTACTGGATATGCAGGGAGAACTGAAATTCTGGGACCTTTCAAATGCAGTGTAAAGAATCCCATTAAATTATTGCCCAAGGAATCCTCATGCAGCTGCAGTTTCCTTCACACTTATGATGAAGAGCACTTCCAATTCTTGGTTCTTTTTGAAGTGTGTTTCTTACAGCTAGGCTTACCTGCATTTAATATTTTTCACACTAATGTCTAATTAACTGTACTTTCAGGACACTTGTAAAGTGATTATGAAAGAGGTTCAGGTTAGCAATTACAGCATCTGAAGTGCACATGTACTTAGAGATGATAGCAATCTCACTTAGAGTGACATTTTCCGTGGCCTTCTTGGTCTCAGGATGTGGTAATACAGGAGAATTTAAGGAGTATCTTTTCTAATGCTGTTGTGTTCAGGCAAACTAAAGAAAGGTAACTAGAAATGTAACAGGTTCATTGCTGTTATGTAAGCTTATCATAGTAGCCCAATCTTTGCTTCAGACAGGATTTGTGTTGTAGACAGATCTAACCCTTAAATCATCAAACTTTCCTTACTGCACATAGGCACACCGTAAATGAACCCTTAATTAAATGTTCCTATAGAGGTGCTGCCTTCATTTGGATACTTGAGTTAGCTAATCATTAATTACAATCTGTAATCTAATGCTTGGGATTGTTAGTGTTTGTAGAACGTGTATCATCTTAGAAGCTTTAGCACAAATATCTTAGAAAGGAAAAAGATTCTGCCAATAAGCCATCCATTTCAGTAGGACTTGTATATTTTCTGAGTTTGGGCCCAGTATCTCTTTGAAAGTTTCCTGACACTTGACTTTTTCTGACCTGGGAACTCCAGCAAGTCTGTAGGACACATTTCCAGTGCTTCTGGCACGGTAAACTCACGGCAAATGGCCCTTTCAGGTGTTCTGCCTCTGCACTGTGGTTTTGTGGGAAAACAAAATTGTTGATAGCTCATAACTTTTTTCTGGACCACGTGTCATTAATATGCTCACATGCTGAAATTAAGATGATGTAATTAAGAATCTCGGGTACTAATGAATTTATTGGAACCAAAGAGAATAACATCTTTGCTTCCCAGCCAAGGGAAGAAGAAACCATCCATCCCCCTGTGCTGGAAGTGAGTGATTGGAAGTAAATCACGGCAGGAGCTGTGGTGGGTCAGGTAGCTTCTGAATTGGTGCCTCATGCTCTGCATGGTGTGTGTGCCAGTAATGCTGTCTGTCAGCAGAGCCAGATTCCCACACTGAAAAGGGGTCATACAATAGCATTAGTTTGTAAACCATTTGCTTACTTACGAAATTGCTCATTTATCTGACTTCCCTTAATTATCACAAGGTATAATTGGGAACTGTAGTGTTGTGGCATTAAAAATTGGGAAAGCTGTTTGTGGAAGCTGAACTACATATTGGAAGATGTAGGGCAGTGCCTTGTCTGCTGGCAGCAGTTAAATCTGGAGAAGGCTGTGGGTGTTCAGTGTGGTGTCACAGAGAAGAGGTTGCTAGAGAATACTATCAGACTGCAGTGCCCTTGTAGCAGTGGTGGAGAAGAAGCAGTGATGGAAGCAGTCTGCTGTAGTGACCTTTATACGTTCATTAAACAATTACATTTGAACTGTACGAAATCTGAGTTCTTCCGTTTCTTATTCTTGAATGGATTTAGCCAGATCGATTGCCCTTTGGGGAGGAGTTGTATTTCAGGTCTGTGGTGTGAAGGTGTGGTGTTGGTAACTTCCAGGGAAAAAAAGGACACTTGCAAAGGCAGCGTTGAGGGACCAGATGGTGGCTGGGACCCAAGGCAGCCTTTGCTGATCCAGTGGGGTGTTCAGCCGTAACCCAAGGAGCTGTGGATTACACCAGAGCTTCCCAAGCCCTAGGTGCCTGGGAGCTGTTCCAGGTATCTCCCCCTCTGCCTGTTCGCAGCCTGTGCCTGGTATTCCTCAGGTATGGAAGCACTCCACAGCTTGCGTAGCTGAGCTGTTCAGCTCCTGTGGCTTTAGATGGTTTGTGGGGTTTTTTAATTGTTGTCTTAGGATTGAATGTGGTCCTGTCAGACTCAAGGGGCGTTGAGTCAAGAAAACCTGACTGGTAAAGTTGAGATTTTTGAATTAAATCTCACAGGTTTCTTAGGTTATAACCTGTGACCCAAAAGCATCTATCAATGCCTTTCCTCCATTGTAAGAGCTGTAGAAAATACAAACTTCTACAGAATTCCTTAAATGCAGTTATAATGACAGTAATTGCAGTTGCTTGCGGTTTCTAAACTAATTTGCAAAGAACAAAATAACTAGATTTCCACTTCAAGTTCTGGTGCTTCTTGCAGTAATGCTGTTAAATACCCCATCCATATTCTACTGCTTGAATTTTTGTGGGTGTTAAAAAGTACCATGGAAATATTTAATGATGTTTTCTTTCAAAGCTGAATTTCATTTTTTTTACTTTTGTTTTTACTTAGAGCATGTATATCTTTGGGATCCAAGACCCGAGCAATTGGGAATGCAGCAAAGAGCCAGGTAAATGGATCAAAAACTTCATTGTGACTTACTAGGCTTACCTCCTGTTGAACTGTGGCAAGAAAAGTCGAATAAATATGATAATTTTCTGGTTTGAAGTGAATTTTCTGCAGTAAGTGTGCATTTCACAGTAATAGATACTGCTTCAACAATATATTCCCTGCATTAAAACTGAAACAGTATTTCTGCATTGTCTTGTCATACAGACCTAAAAAAAAAAGGAGGAGAAACAGAAAACCTTGTTTGTTTCTCAGATGACAGCAGGAATAGAGTTCATCATTAAATCTCGGTTAGGGTCTGGGAGGAATACTGTGCTTATGCTTTCAGTATGAAATGAAGTTGGACAGAGATCCTGGCTGTTGCTTATAATGTAAAATGAATGCATTTCAGTAATGTACTGTCTCACTTTGGAGCTTTGGGACAGAAGTGAAATTTCTCTAATCCTGGCAACTGTAGTGTTGTGACATTAAAAAATGTAAAAGCTGTTTGTGAAGGCTGAACTGCAAATTCACTTAGCATCTAGGAATACCTCCTTTTGATTAAAAAAGTCAAAAATTTGTAACAGCCAGTGTGAATCCACAAAGTTAGAATAGCCCAGGTCTTGCCCTCTTGCATCCATACACCATGTTAGCATGCAGGGAACTTCTTTCCCCTTAAAGTGTAGATTTGGCAATTTGCCTGCCAGGTGTGAGGGTAGTAGCCCCTGGACTCTGCTGCTGAGAAGGTATTCTGTCAGTACTCTTCCCAGCTGGGAAATTGGCTTGGTTCATCTTGGAGAAGATTATCCAGGAGTAGTTTCTTTTGGTAGCTTAAATATTATGTTCATGGGGATTTGTTTGTTCTGGTCCTTTGGTTAAAAGCCTATCCTTAAAATAACTAGGTTAAAACATTGACAGGAGAATAGGTGTGGGGAGGCTTTGCATCCAGATGGGGTCGGAATTAGAGGAGAACTTTAAAGGAAGTGAAACGTGTTAATTTGTTGAAGGTTCATTTAAGGTCAATGTAGGTAATAACTTCATTTGTTCCTGTAGGCAGCCACTGCAACAATATATGATCTTAAATACTGCATACTGTATCAGAAAGCTCCTCTAAAATAAAAACCACAGTGCAAATTGATGGCAGCAAGTTAGTGGATATTACAGAGAGAACTAAACTTGAATTTTTGTAATAGTGGCCGTAGATTAAAAAGTAAATGGTTCATTCCCTCCCTGCACACTTCGCTTTCCAGTGGATGTGTGGGGCTTGGCATAGGTCAGTGTGTGCGTTAAGTGCGGCATAACGAGTTTCTCTCTGCACAGTCCTCTGTAGTCTGCGTGTCTTGGGTAATTAAAATGTCTTTGCCACAGATCATCACAAATGTAAAAAATGCATTACATGGTTTCAAAAAACTGCATGGAAGAGCATTTGAAGATCCTTACATACAAGCTGAGAGGGCCAAACTTCCCTATGAACTGCAGAAGATGCCGAATGGCTCCGTAGGAGTAAAGGTGAGTTAGAGCTTTGGGTGAAATATCTTAAGTGGTAGAGATGGGCACTTTGGACCTTTGTCACTTACCTTCCTGTGTGAACAGACTTACATTTTCCTTAAGAAAACTAAACACATTCCTGTTTCTCTAAGTAAATCTTCTCCTTTCTCGAAGATGTCCATTGATGTTTCTCATCAATCGTGTTAGTTTTCCATAGTCACATCAGTAGCTTTTCACTTTATCTTACTAGATTTACCTTCAAATATGTGTAATTACAGTGTGAGATTACTAGTTTCCATCTGAGTTTAGGTCTTAGACATGCAGAGACCAAGTGTCAAGAAAACAATATAACACTCTGAACATGAAATGTGAACAAGATACTTCTAATTTGCTTTCAAACTATATGGCTAGAAACTGCTCTTCCTGGAGTTCAGGCTTTCTGGCTTCCATTTCTGCATCTTTCTATCTTTTAGCATTTTAATTCGGATCAGGAGTGCACTTGTGAAGGAAATCTCCCAATTGTCCTCACTTAGTGCTCTTTGAGTTTATTTTTGGCAGTCTTCATACCACAGAGTGGGTTTTGGTCTGTCTACCTGCTCACTGATTGCCAGTGTATATATAGCTGCTGCTCATCCTTGTGGTTTTCCCTGCACAGGAGTGCTTGGGATTGCTAGAGAGATGGTAGGTTGTTAGGAATTCGGGACACAAAACCTCGCTGTTTCCTGAGCAGGGCAGGACTGTCAGAATTGCCTCGTTTGCACCTTCCCTGCCTCGTGTGCTTGACTGATTTTTGCAGGAAGCAAATGTTCCTTGGGTTTACTCCAAATTATGTTAGCTTGTGTTAGGACAGCATGATCCTATGTGTATTGTGCTTTTGTTGCTGTTTTTTAAACTAAAAAAAAAAATACAAGTAATAGAAATACTGTATTATTGTGAATAGCCCTTTGAGATAACTGAAGTGTTGAGTTTCCCACAAAAAAACCCCAAAACTGAACTGTTCAGGTGTTGGTAGCACAAATCCACAGAATCAATTGATGTGGAGTTATTTGTGTCTAGAGCCTGGTGTTAAATGAGTCTCAATGCTCAACATCACAAAAAATGTCCAAGTTGCACATCTGAAGAGAAGAGATGATGGACTACAGAATCACAATTCTCTGTTTCAGGTGAGATACCTCGATGAAGAGAGACTGTTTGCAGTTGAACAGATTACAGGAATGTTACTGGCCAAACTGAAGGAGACTTCAGAAAGTGCTTTGAAGAAACCAGTGGCTGACTGCGTGATTTCAGTAAGTCACAATATGTTCATTGCAATCTCTAGGCAGCTTTATGTAAGCCAGGACCATTTATACTCTGATAAGAGATGGTAGTGGATAGAAACCATATCCCCAAAAATGGGCCTTCGTTACAGGTTTCCCAGATGAGAATACCTTTAGAGTCATATATGAGAAGATGAAAGTTGTTAAATCAAGAGTGTGTTTTAAGAAAGAGCATAGTGCTTAAGCTGATCCAAACTGTCTCCAAGGGCTACATATGGTATTTCTGATTACTTTTGTTCTTGTTACAAATGGGAGTTGTCCTGTGTGTAAGCATATCCTTCTTGGTTCCAAGGAACCTTCCTAGATTCATGTTAAATTTCTTTCCTGTTACATGGTTGAACACTGTTCTAGTGCAGTTGAGAGTCACCTGAACTTAGGGCTCTGAGGGTCATGTTGACAATTTGAGAAGCCCAAACTACTTGGCTTTGTTTGCAAAGGTCCTTTTATTTGGTTGGTTTGCTCATGTTTTCTTGGCTGGTGTCCTTACCCACAAGGTGTGGGTGGAGCTTGAAGATGAGGTTTTGTTCCTATTGTGAAGTCTGTGTCTGCTTTTCACATGGTCTTTGTTTACTGGCTGTGGTGAGAAGTCTGGGCATGAAGGATCGCAGTTATCCCTTCTCTGTCAGACAGAGACATGGGAACTGGAAAGCTGCATACTTCAGCTGTTAGAAATCTGCTTTGATCTTTTTCCTTGCTTCCTTATGCTATACAAAGACACTGGGAGAATACCTCCCACACACACAGGGATCCTTGGCAATACACCCCAGTGGCAGCCAACAAAATACTCAGTGAATGTAGTTCTACGTCTGCTGAAGAGGTGCCAGCTGATGGCAGCCAGTTTCTAAATGGGCTCTGATTGTGCTTTGGCTATTTTTGGTGGCACTGAATGTTGTAGCACACTGTCAGCTGGCACTGTGGTGGAGGAGATACCTGAAAAATGGGTACAGGTTCAAGTTTAATTCCAGCATCTCTGCAGTGCTTCTGCCATTAACTTGGTCTGGGGCTATGTGTGAATATTTGTTGTGTTGAGTTGGTCCTGCACAAATGCTTGCAGAAACTGGTAATGGTTTTAAGATGAGAGACTCACCAGAAAAATCTGAGAAAGCATTTTCAGGATGGGGGGGGTGGTTTGTGGTGCTTAAATCTGCTTTATTTAAAACAACCCTGGATGCCTCTTCACTTTTGTCATATTTTGAAATTTTAATTAAACTATGCACTAAAATAAATTACCTGTTTTATTCAGACTGCCTTATTATTTTGAGGTTAGCTTGTAACGGTTTCTTGTAGTAATGACATTCATAGGATAGCTTAATGGGCAAGCCTGACTTCCTTAAAAAAAAATCCATATTCCATAATATCCTATGTCATTATTTTTGGAAACAGGTCCCTAGTTTCTTCACTGATGCTGAAAGAAGGTCTGTAATGGCAGCTGCACAGATTGCAGGATTAAATTGTCTGAAGCTGATGAATGAAACTACAGCAGGTAAAGGGCTGGAACTTTTTTTTTGTCCTTTAAACCTGTTGAGGCTATTGAATGTGAGGGTGATGACATACTGCTGTTACACAATCAGGAGCTTGGGAAAGAGCTATCCAGGCTGGTACTGCCCAGTCCAGCTTGGGAACTGGAAACACAGTTCCACACTGGAAGCAGTGGGGTTGGTGTGCAGCACTTAGGAGGTGTGGTGAGAGTTGGGGTTTGCTAACTTGAACATGGTCACACTTGGGAACAGCTGTGGAAATAAACCTGGGCTCTGTGCTTACCTCTGCTGTACTGTGGACTTAGAGCCGCTGTATCAGGGAGGCCTCAGCTACCTCTGGAACCTCTTCATGGTCCAGCTGGGCTGTGTACCTAACTTAAATTCTCAATTTCTGTATGAAATAATAGTACAGTACAGTATTGTCAGATGTGTCTGAAAGATGATGGTGAATACAGTATTTAATATAGGTGTGTAGAGGGGTCTTCCAGTTTTCTTTCTAAGTTGCTAGAAGATGGGTATACTGGAGTAAACTTTAAACTCATGGAAGTATTGGAGAAATGCTTTTTTTTTCATAAGCTAATACTTAATTGAAGTGATACATATCCAAGGGAAATTTTAAAGTCTAATCCAGAAACTTTTCATTTTTAACTACTGCGTGTATACACTTTAAAAGCTGCTTTTACACAAACTGCATTTTTATGGAACTTTACTGAAAGCAGATTTGCTGATGGTATTTAGAAACAACTTGAACTCTATGACTTTTCAGATACCCAGATCGAGCTGAGCATAAGTCATGGGATAATGACAGTTTAAAGTCGTGGCAATCCTGCCAACTGTAGCAATGGCACAGTTGTTTAAATAAAGTAATTTACTTCCCTCTTCTGGTTTTGATGAATTCTAGGGTAGAGCATAGAAATACGTAACGCTTCACGGGAACTCAAGTTGAAGCCACTTAAATCAGTAATTTTTATTAATTTTAATTTTTCTTGATTCTCTTTGCTTTTAGAAAGTCTGAAGCAGCTTTCCAAATGAGTGCTGGTAGTGAAATCTTAGATTCATGTAAAGTAGTCTTCCAAAACTTTTTTTTTAATTTCTTGGGCATGCTTGAATTTTGCAAAGCTAAGATAAAAATTACTGAAAGTAAGGCATTTCAGGGGAGAGGTTGTAGGCATGAGTTCCACAAATTGCAGTGCTAATTTGGCTACAAGCAGAACTGAAATACAGGGTGATTCTTTCTTAGTTTTAAACTTCAACTTGACGTCTCTTTCCTCTCTTCTCCATGAAAAATGTGTTCTCAACATGTTTTGACATTTGAATAGAGTTATGAAAGTGTTTAGGAAGGGTGAACACTGGTAGTGTCTGTCTCTTAGTAGTGCTTTTAATGCACACTCTGCAGCTCTGTGTGGCTTCCCTTTAACTTCCATGGGTTGCTGTTTTTCAGTTGCATTAGCCTATGGAATATACAAGCAAGATCTGCCAGCCTTGGAAGAGAAGCCAAGAAATGTGGTCTTTGTAGATATGGGGCATTCTGCATATCAGGTTTCCATCTGTGCTTTTAACAAGGGAAAACTGAAGGTAATCTCTTAAGTCATAACATTAAAATTCCATATGCCTGAAGTATTTAATACTCAAAATACTGCTCGATGGAGAGATTTTTTTTTTTTTTTTTTGTAATAAATGTCTATAGGAAATATTTTTGAAATATGGCATACAAAGCCTTTTTATTAGATTTTGGCTAGTTCAGCAAGTCAGTTTTTGTAAAATGCAGAAGTGAGGTGTCCCAAAGTGTGTTTTGAAAAGTGCTTGGTAATTAAGCACACTGCACAGTTTTTGTGTCATATCACTGAAATATCTGCATATTCAGGTAGCCTCCTAAGCGTTGCAGTTGTGCAACTGCCTTACTCATGGGAAATTCTTGAACTATGTCAATTGTTCCATGATGTTGGGGGTTTTTTTGTGCCATCCGTGGCAGTTCAAAGTCTAAATCCAGTAGGATGTAAAGATGTAGAAAATAAAACTGAACAATCTTTGCTTCCTGGAGACTTTTGTCTGTGACCTGCTAATGGCTGAAGGCTTTTGTGAACACCTCTTTGGTAGCCAAATGTCATCTGAAGCTGTGTGGAAAATGATAGCACGTCCTGCTGTTTTGAGTAGAGGCAGAACAAATGTCTAATAACCTCTCATCTCGTTCTTTGACTTCTGTCAGGTCTTGGCTACTACCTTTGACCCTTTCGTAGGTGGCAGGAATTTTGATGAGGCTTTGGTAGATTACTTCTCTGAAGAATTTAGGACGAAATACAAACTGAATGTAAAAGAGAATCCCCGAGCACTGCTGCGATTGTATCAGGAATGTGAAAAACTCAAGAAGCTTATGAGTGCAAATGCATCTGACCTTCCCCTCAATATCGAGTGTTTCATGAATGACCTTGATGTCTCCAGTAAGATGAACAGGTACTGTGTGCTTGTTCCACGGAGGGGCAGGGGTTGGTGGTCTCTAAGCAGCCTCGTAATGCCAGACACTCTCCCTGTCCTGCAGAGCTCAGTTCGAGCAGTTGTGTGCTGCCCTTCTGGCCAGAGTGGAGCCTCCTCTAAGAGCAGCCATGGATCAAGCTAGTAAGTAGGAATTAATTTGGGAACTACTAGTAATCCAGTTATTCTTGATCTCTGTAATGATGATCTTTTCAATATATTTTTGTATTTATTAGAATTGCAAAGCTAAATACTGAAAAGTTAAATGTAAGTTCCATTCATACGCTTGTCATGAATGCATGATCCCATTCCCGCCTCATTTAGTGCACATGCTACTCTGCAACCTTGGTTATTGACCCTCATTCACCCTCTGTCATGGAAAAGGTTGGCATTCGGAATATATTTTAAAAACACAAACAACTAAACCAAAACGATGATGGTAGAAACTGTTGTTCTTTACTGCAACCTTCTGGCCAGCCTGTTCCATGTGATACTTACATGTCCTCACTGACCTGATAACTTGGCAGTGTATTCTTAAAATGAATTACCTCAAGCATGTGCAAATAACAAAGTAAATTTTTTTTCTTGCCTAATGTAGTGTAAAGGAGAGAATTAGACCTTAATAGGAAAGGTTTTACCCCTAATTCCAGCATCTTCAACTAAAAGAATTCTGCTTATCTTGTGACTTGGCTAGATACCTAATACAGGAATTAAAAGCCTGAGTAACTGCTGAGTAGAGCTGTTCAGGGACTGACAGTTGTTTGAGATGACTTTATACACATAGCTTGAATTCAGAATTAAAAAGTTAACCTTAAAACACAGTCTGCTATTTATTAGCTATATTGAGCTAAGGGATTTGCTTTTCTTATTTGGCAACCAAAATTAAGCCAGACAAAATTGAGCCAATCC